>JAQFVV010013447.1:25000-121539 GCA_028023455.1 Epiperipatus broadwayi | reverse complement strand
GTTCATTTTAGAGGGGAGGAAAACGGTTACATCGTCCATATAGGCTATGCATGATATATTTAAAGCAGTGTTTGGAATTTGAATGCCTTTTATTTTTTTTCTGTATCTTTATTAATAGAGGATTTATATATATTGTAAAGAGCAAGGCACTTAGGGGGGATCCTTGTGGGATGGATTGACTCGGTCTGAAGGCTGGTGATTTTTTTCCATTCAATGTGATATATAATAGCCAATCTGCTGCTATTATTATTATTATTATTATTATTACTATTATTATTATTATTATTATTATTATTATTATTATTATGATGATGATGATGATGATGATGATGATGATGATGATGAAGAAGAAACATTTATTTAAAAGGATAACATTCATTTATAAAAAACACAAATTATTTTAAAATATATTATTTTTGAAATGATATTTATTATTATTAGTACTGGCAATAAGAAAATGATTTACTTGATAAACATTATTATGTTTACTCCAAAATTAGAGTATGGAAATATATTGTCTTCCCATATTGAAGTTAAACATTTGAGCTTACATTATTTTATAGAAACATATTATATTATGCACTGCCAAATATAATATTTCTAAAATATTAATGAAAAATTTATCTGTGAATTTATTATTATTCCAAACATATCATTAATAAAATTGTAAATACTCATGTATTATTCTTATCAAAGTTTATCATGAATTTATTCTGTGTTTATCTCAAAACATTTATTAAACTAATTAATACCTGTGTTACACTCTTTATAAAATGGGTATAAATATGGGTGATACATTACAAATATGGATAATGAAAAATTACAATATTAGATGAGTTATGGAACTAACATTCTTGAGTTAAAACAGGGTTAGGCATTTAGTGGTTAAGTTCTTTTTTAACTTTATTGAAGAGTCTGATATAGCTTCCATGTCTCTTGAAAAATAAATGTTGTTGTGTTTATTAGGAAAAAAACCCTCTTTCTAGTATTGTTTATTGTCAAAAAATGTGCTTTCAAAAGAGATAAAAAGTTAATATATTAAATATTAAATGTGCATCATTATTTATGCTCGTATTCTTGCAATATGTTTCATCCACTTGAATGACCATATGAATTTATATTAGCCTCTTTAAATATTTTGCATAGTTTATTTGTAACTAATAATTTGTTAAGCACATACTCATTACCTAAGCAATATATGTTAAGGCTATAACCTTAAGACTATGTATCTGAATACGACCATAGGAACCTCTATAAACATTTAACACAAGATTAATGACTTTAAAAGACACTTTTATCTTCAATGTACTTTTTAGTTACATAAGCAAATCTAAAGCATTTGAGAGTGTGAAGCTATTGAATGCTTCACTGATTAAATCCACATTTTTAATATAAGCTAACCTTTGTGAAATCATTCAATTTACAGTGAATCAGTGTAAAGCTCTTATGATTAGAAATATTTTAAGATAAATTAAAGTTGTAACTAATAATTTGTTAAGTGCATACTCATTACTTAAGCAATATATATTAAAGTTATAACCATAAGACTATGCACCTGAATACAACAGTAGGGATCTCTAACATAAGATTAATGACTTTGAAAAACAAAAGTGGCCACTCTTATTTTTGACCTTCTTTTTAATTATATAGGCAAATCTAAAGCATTTTGATTTGAGAGCATGAAGCTATTGAATGATTCACTGATTAGGTCAACATTTCTATTACAAGCTAATGTTCACAAAATCTTTCGATTTACAGTGAGTCAGTGTAAAGCTCTTATGATTAGAAATGTCTTAAGGTTATAGCCTTAATATATATTGCTTAGGTAATAAGAATGTGCTTAAATTATTAATTACAAATATAAATTGTCATAAAATATTTCTAACCATAAGAGCTTTACACTGACTCACTGTAAATTGAAAGATTTCATGAACGTTAGCTTGTAATAGAAATGTGGACTTAATCAGTGAAGCATTCAATAGCTTCACCCTCTCAACTAAAAATGATTTAGATTAGGTCAAAGATAAAAATGGCTTTTATCTTTTAAAGTCATTAATCTTGTGTTAAAGATTTGTAGAGGTCCCTACTGTTGCACTCAGGCTCATAGTCTTAAGGTTATAGTCTTAATATATCTGGCATAGTTTATTTATATAAAATATTGTGACAGAAAATTAACTATGCTCTATTATAACAAGCAGAAATCTACAATATCTTTAGAACTTTATTTTCAATGATTGTATTCTGTCAAATGGTAGGAACCATTATGAAGAACTTTTTATTTTATTTTTGGTAAAAAGAATATAGTTTGTAGGTTTAATATTCATTATGTTGTATAATGCAATGTGTTATTATTATTTTATCCATTTTTATTTGGTATAATTTTTTTTATAAATCACTTATGAAGTATATTAGCAAAAATTCTCAGAATATTTATAGTTTGATAATTCTATATTTAAATGTGTTGTATTTGTTCATATCATGGAGTTATTTATTTTTGAATATATATGTAAATGTCAATTGAGATAAAAACTGATGTATATATTGTTTATTTTATGTCATAATTTTATTAAGCTATATATAGCATTAATTATCAATTTATCAGTTTTACAAATTAGTTAAATGATGATATTTATCTTAAGGGAGAGAGTAGCATTTGTATCTCTCTTGTTTTAAGTATATTCTTATCTTGCCAGTATATTTTAGGAAATTGAAGCTTTGTCATCCTCTTATATTGTGATATGTCAGGGAACTATATTGTTCTTTATCATATATTTTAACACATAATACTTTTTAAAGGCAAATACCATTTATTATTGTTGTTATTTTCTATATGGTTTATTGTCATTATTTATATGATGAGTAATAAAGTCCTAGTTCATTTAGTGCCCTTAGATATAGATGGCTTTTCTCTGAGCTTATGCCATCATTTACTTTGCCTTTGCTTATTTTTCCAATGTGGATTTTATTTGTGATGTATTTTGTGTAAAGCCATATGTAGTGTATTATCATAACATTATCCTGGTAATTGATATATTTTCATAGGTACTGAAAAATGCACCTTTTACCTTCACTTGCACTCTTAGTTTATCTGAATGTAGTTTGTTGGTTTTTGATGTGTAGGTTTTGTATTTGTTCATTGCCAGTATCTCAAGATGTAAATCCAATAAATATTTAATTTTAAAAATTTTAAATTATATATGTGACTTCAAATGAAGATTATACATCTTCTTTAGCAGTCATCTCACCATCTGAATTGGTAAGTTTATACTGTATAAAAGTACTAAATACATTCATCAGGAACATTGTAATAGTGTTTTTGTTCTGTAAAAATGAGAGAACTTATTTCAATATCAATATTGTAGAAGGTTGCATTAACCAGCCATTTTTTAAATATTTATTTATTGTAAACTTATAACTTATAATTTTCTTACATCTTACATTTTTGCTTAATGTGGCTGAAGAAATTCATCTTGATAATATTGTAAGATAGAAAAGTTGTTGTCTGTTTAATGTTTTAATGGCAAAATGAATATTATTTTTAATGTTAATTTATTCTTCTTATCTATTTATCATCTACATACTTTCAGAAATCTGAATATTATAAAATTTATTATGCAATTGTCTATATTTGTCAAGCATTCAAAGACCTGAATATTAAAAATTTGATATGAGAGTCACTTTATAAGAATATGCATCTCAGATGTTAAGAAAGAATCCAAGAAAAAGATTATTTTATTTATTAAAAGCAATTATAATTATTTATTTATTATTAGAAGATCACTTTAGTCAATTTCATTTATTTAAAAGATCACTGTACTTGTTTTAAAATCACTTTATTCTATTTAATATTCATTAAGGCTGTAGCCTCAAGCACATGCGTATAAAATGCGATAGTAGGGGCCTTTACAGGTCTTAAACCATAAGCTTACTCTTTGGAAGAAAAGAGGGGAGATTATTTGATTATTGATCATGCATTCAAATGGTGGAATTGCTTGGTTTTAATTCAGAAAATATTTAAAGAGGATTTATTAGTGTGATATTTTGAGTGGCCATAAAATCCCTTATCCCACTCATTATATCTAAATGCTATCCTAATATATTGTTTTATTCTACATCAGGAGTTTTCATATTTATTTTTAAATTGACAAAATTGTTATTGTAATTTTAGGGAGACATTATCTTAAGGGTAAAAGTATATCTCACTGCTTTGTTTACTAGGATTTCATTCTTTGTTTAATTGTGCTCAAAAATTAAAAGAGGACATTAAAATCTATAATTATTAAACTATGAATTATATAAAGCCTGAGATATTCATTTCATATACAACATGTTAATGAAAATTATTACACTTAAAAAAAATATTTTAAAGAAATTAATGTGATAAAGATATAAGAATACCTATTTCTACTTTATAAAAATAATTTGATAATAAACTGACCATGACAATAAGATGCTTATTATGTTTGTAAAAGGTGTTGTGTTTAGATGTATTGGAAATAGAGAATTTTAAAGTAACATAACCCTTTAATGACACATGCTTTCAATATTAAGATCCATTATATTATAATAGAAAATATTAGAAGTCTCTTCTTAAATTTGCTCATATATGGCATTTATCTTAATTATGCTTATTTATTGTTGTTTACCTTTATTATTAGGATATGGCATTCAAAATTCTCTAAACTTAGCCAATACTATTGCACTTATATTTTGGCTTTTTGTATAAGATTCATTCTCCTCTGTCTATCTATTTAGGTTATAATATATTGTAACTGGTTGGGTTATATGACACATAGAAACATAGTGTGTGTGCACATATATACATATAAAGTAAAGAAAAAGTAAAAATAAACACAAACAAAAATTTTAGTAGATATTTTCTACTTTCCTGGAATAAAATAATCCTAGTAAAATAATTAAATTGTTCTGAATTTAAAACAGAATTTTATTATAAATTAAAACATTTAAAAAGATCTAAATAAATATTAATATTATATTATTATTATTCTGATTTTGAAATTTATAACAAGTATGGTATTTTTGAAATCTTTTAATTAATTGGTAAATTATCTATTTTTTTTTAAAAAATTGTATATCACACCTTGATAAAGCTTCAAACTTGCTTTTCAAAGAATTAGTGACCTTTTTGAAAAGATAAGATAAAAACAATTTTTAATTTAGTGTTTTTGTCACCTCCCCAAACCAAGACCCCAGTTTTATAAAAAAGGCTGATAAAAATATCAGTTCTGTCTGCGTTTTAATATTTTGAGAAGCAGTGGCCAAATTGGCTAGTTGCAAACTCTGATTTAAAATTTTGAGAAGCAGTTGGCTAGAAGTTTTGCTGTAGTTTGTAGTACTGCTGAAATTGTTTTTTTAGTTAGAGAATGAACATGAAATAATTGAAGGCAGAACAGTAGATCCAGGAACGGCTACTATTTTCCTTTGCAGGGGTTTTGATTTAGATGAAGCTGGGTTACTTCTGAATTATTAGCCTGAACAAATGATGACAAAATAGCTTGCTGGCCTGAAGCTTACCAAATCCTAGTTTAAGTGGAACCAATTGCAGAACAATTCTTACCTGGGCCAAAAACTAAGACTACCAAGAAAACCCCATCAGTTGCTGAAGAATTATGTGTATGCTGATGTATCTATATGCAGAAAAGCATGGATAAATGTATATATAGCTGGTGAGTTAGTTTGAAATCCTGAAAATGACTTTTAAATTTATAGCTTAATAACTTAAAGTAAAATAAATGAATAATTTGTTTGAGTCAAATCTCTAAAAAAAAAAGATGATTTGATATATATATATATTTAAAGAAAATGTTTTGGTAATTCTTTATAAAAATAACATATTATATATATATATATAAAACTTAAAATGCAAGCATAATTTTGTTTGAATTAAAATCTCAAAGTAAAGGATTAATAGATGATTCTATAAACTAAGTTTAAAAACATTTATAATTAATCAATCAATAATAATCCTCTCAGACTGATTTTGTTTATTTTTTAAAAAAAAATAAAAACGCCTTATTATTAAAGTAGTGATATTTATAAATATAATGAATTGTTTGAATTTGTTAATTAAAAAAAAAGAAGAAAAACTAATCAATAAAGAGTAGAACTTATTACAAAATAACAAATGCAATTTATATGATTTCCAAATGGAATTAATTGTGAAAATAATTTTTAATAACTTTATTTTGACAAATTAAAATATATGTTATAGATGTCAGAGTGCTTCTGCAATTAAATATGCACACACATATATATTAGATATCTGTATCATTAAAATGTAGTAGTAACTTAAATTTTTAATCATTTATTATTTTATGATGATTAAAATATAGTCATTAAATGTACTGCACTCTGTGTGTATATATATCAAATGCATCTCATATAGACGCATTTAGGTAAAAATTAATATAATTCTATTATTTTGATAAACTCAAATATGTAAATAAATTAATATATTCCACTGATATGCTTATATATATATATATTGTAACCGGACCGCCATACAACCCTTTTATTACATCAGTTGTAACAATTTTCTGATGAGCATGCTGTAGGAAGGAACTATCAATTGACATTCCTAATGCAGATGTTAATGCCTCCTACAACAATATTTCCTGCTCATCAGAGGATGTAGTTTTATAGAGACTGGAAACATCTAAATATTTCTATGTTTGGTTTCCCAAAAAGCGCCATTAGAGTTCCATCTCACTACAACCTGACTGGCCTAGGTCAAGTTATGTCAGACGTAGCTCAGAGAACATGAGATTCTCATGAACCAGTGCTATAACTGATGAGTGATGCATTAAAACAAAACAGAATTGGATAACCAATTTAATTTTTAGTAACAAAAAAAATTTATTAAATAACAATTAATTTGCAATTTCAACAATAGTTCACTAATTCCTCTATGAGAATAAGCTTTGAAACATTCTAATTCAATAATAGTTCATTTTGAATTCATTTATGGGAATAAGCTTGTAAATATTCTAATTCAACAATAGTTCATTAATTCCTTTATGAGAAGAAGCTTGGGATTATTCTGATTCAACAATAGTTCATTTCGAATTCATTTAATAGTTCATTTTGAATTCATTTAGGAGAAGAAGCTTGGGAATATTCTAATTCAATAATAGTTCATTTTTGTATTCCTTTATGAGAAGAAGTTTGGTAGCAGTTAAGTATTTATGATTTATATAACATTTCATTATTTTATGAATCATTACTGATTGGTAAATATTTGAACTCAACAATTCTTGGTTTGTAGAGCATTTATCATTTGATAATTGAGGCATTTATACTTTAGCCAAGTATAGAAGTATATTTTTACACATAAACTTTGTTACATTATAATAAGCTTAGAAGCAGTTAAGTATTTATGATTTAGAGCATTTCATCATTTTATGAATTATTACCGATTGGTAGACATTTAAATTCAACAATTCTTGGCTTGAGGAGCATTCATCATTTGGTAATTAAAGCATTTATAATTTAGTCAAATATAAAGCTATATTCATATGCATAAACTCTGTTTGGCTTGTGGAGCATTTATAATCTGGTCAAACATAAAGCTATATTCATATACATAAACTCTGTTTGACTTGTGGAGCATTTATAATCTGGTCAAACATAAAGCTATATTCATATACATAAACTCTGTTTGGCTTGTGGAGCATTTATAATCTGGTCAAACATAAAGCTATATTCATATACATAAACTCTGTTTGACTTGTGGAGCATTTATAATCTGGTCAAACATAAATCTATATTCATATACATAAACTCTGTTTGACTTGTGGAGCATTTATAATCTGGTCAAACATAAAGCTATATTCATATACATAAACTCTGTTTGACTTGTGGAGCATTTATAATCTGGTCAAACATAAAGCTATATTCATATACATAAACTCTGTTTGGCTTGTGGAGCATTTATAATTTAGTCAAATATAAAAGTATAATAAAGGTGTCTTAATATTTTATTAAACAAAACGTATGCAACCATTTCATAAATTCACTTCATAACATATGATAAATATGTTTTAATATTTTATACAAATTACCTTCCAGTTTTGTAGTCCATTTTATTCAAAAGAATGTGGGTTATTTCATCGATGGAAAGTCATGGCATAGTGTGGAGAGAGTGGAGCTTCTAATTTATTCCATTTTTATTATAATTCCTCTAGTAAAACTTTTTTTTTTCATTTTCACGTTTTGTTAAAGCTCTCTGTGTAAGACGAGATAGAGAAAAAAAATTCTTTTCTTCCACGACGTGTCTAATTTGAATACTGCCTCAGTTTAACTCAAGTGTCTTTTTTCTTTCTTTTTAATGATTGGATAATTAATTTCTTTTTTTTTTTATTGGACAGATAAAAAAAAAATAAAATAAAATAAGACGATATAACATTTTATTCAAATCCATCAATATTAAAAACCAAAAATATGATTTTATTTTTCATTTTTAACGAATCACAACTTTATTGCGTTTCCAATGAGACTGAATCACGCTAGACGTTTTTAAATGGGAAGGGGTCTTTTGAATATTTATATGAGGAAACATTTATGTTTCATTACCCCTCACCAAATTTTGGGATGAAATCGCCTGGAAATACGATTTCATTCCATATACTATACACATTATTTCTCAGTACTGCCTGGTTTTAGATATGCTGATGAATAGGTAAGATGAGCTGGAAAAGTGAATACATGAACTATAGCCTCCAATGCTGGGACAAATAGATGGCCAAGCACAAACTACCAGTACACACCGCCTCATGACGTCACGAGAAAATATCTCATTTTTGAGCACTACCTCTCTTGTACCTAGAAGCATCATCCAATCAAGAGTAGGAGCCAGAGAAAAAAAAAATCAATTTGGCACTCAGCCAACCCTGCTCAGCTCCAGTGAGTCTTAGGGGCTATCAGTTGGCCTATCCATGAGACCAAGGTCTATCCATGAGACCTATATATACGCACTGCTGGACTACTCTTGAAGCACAACATCCAGGTCTGGATAGTGCCGAGCATATACTTCGGAGCATCATAACACAATGCATCCAAGCAGCTCTGCTCAATCATCCACCATCTCAACATGAAAAACACAAGTTCATGCATCACTACATCACACTCACAAACTTTTTCCATCAGCTATCTCTATTTTATTCTGAATCATAACTGCAACCTGGTTTGGAGAGACTGAGGATCATGATCAGTTCTCCTATAGTCCTCTTTTATATTATGAGGTGACATACTTCTGGATCATCTCTTTGTTGAAAATTTATCATGTTTAACATTACTGTGGTGTCTTGCTTCTTCACTTCTGTATTCTCTTTGGAGATCCTTGTTACTGTTTGATCTTCTAATTATACGCGTCCGATATGGACCATGAATACTATCTGTGAATTTTCTCCTATTCCTCTTCCATGGTGGTATTTCATTCTTACATAAAAGTTTATTTTTAGATGGTTCTTCTGCCATTATAATTATTTTTTTAGTATTTATAAAAGTTTCTTGTTGCTTAATTTTTTTCACACTTATAAATCCTGAGTTTTCAGATTCCCTTTTGGTGTCTTTTCCTGCGTAAGCAACTATATTTTTAATAACTGTCTTTATATATATTTTTTTCTGTACTCAATTTTTGATTTGAGTTTATTAAGCTTTTGTTTATAATTTTTATATATGGATGAAGACTAACACACTTTTCTTTCCATTTTATGGTTTCTTTCTCTATCTCCTTTACTATTTCATAGCATATATCAGACTATTTTTCTGAAACATTTTCTTCTATATTGGACAGTCCCCTTGTTATATTTTGATTATGTTCATTTTCACGTTTTTCATCTTCTTGAAGATCAGAATATTTTAATTTTGCTTTATTAGATTCATTTTCATCCATTTGAAACTCTTTTACTGTATTTGATACAATTTCATTCTCAGCTTCTGTATATACTATTTCTTTATTTTCAATTTTAGAGGTATATTCCAAAATTAGAAGTTTTCCTGAAGATAGATTGACAATTTCAAGATCACTCTTTGTAATTTCAATTTCTTCATTTTTAACAATCTCAAATTTTGCTTCATCAGTAATAGGATATTCAATTTGTGATTCCTTTAAAATATCTTTGGTTGGAAATTCCAAAGTTTCTTCCTCATCCAATTTTTTAGACTGAGTTATTTCCTTTATCCACTGGTTTAACTTTTCATTTTGATTTTCCATTGCTTCTTAAATCGTTTATCTTTTTCTGCTTCTCTTGCTTAGCTCTTTGGTTTGTTCTTCTACTCTTTGCTTGTTATATTTTTCTCTTTGTTTGATATCTTCTTCTCTTTGCTTATCTCTTTTCTTTTTATCTTCTTCTCTCCATTTGATATCTTCTTCTCTTTTTTTTCTTTTTTTATCCATTTGTCTTCTTTTCTATTCGTCTCTTTGATCATATCGAATAGCTGCTTTAACATGGCTTTCTTTTTGTTTCCTAGAGCTCTTAACAGGCTTTTTTCCTGGTTTCTACATTCACCATTTTTCCTTTGTTTTCTGACTTAGTGGGCTTCTCTCTCCATCCACACCATGACTTCACTCCATCTTCTTTGAAATGCCTGTTTCATTCTTTATGCCATTCATTTTTGTTTTGTTTTTCTTTTAAACTTTTATTTTTTTATCCTTCCTGAACAAATTACATCACTACATCATATGCACTGTTCATATCACAGAATCGTGATCTGCTTATGCCTATGAGTAGGCTAGCTAGATAAGGCTTCACAGTAAGGTGGCAAATTAACCGGTCTATGAGTATGCTAGCCAGATAAGGCCTCACAGTAAGATGACAATGTAATAGGTGCCTATGGTTAGGCTAGCTGGATAAAGTCTCACAATTGGACGACAAATGTAGCCAGTGCCTATGCCAGATAAGGCCTCACGTTACGGCACCAAATGTAACCGGACTGCCATACAACCCTTTTATTACATCAGTTGTAACAATTTTCTGATGAGCATGCTGTAGGAAGGAACTATCAATTGACATTTCTAATGCAGATGTTAATGCCTCCTACAACAATATTTCCTGCTCATCAGAGGATGTAGTTTTATAGAGACTGGAAACATCTAAATATTTCTATGTTTGGTTTCCCAAAAAGCGCCATTAGAGTTCCATCTCACTACAACCTGACTGGCCTAGGTCAAGTTATGTCAGACGTAGCTCAGAGAACATGAGATTCTCATGAACCAGTGCTATAACTGATGAGTGATGCATTAAAACAAAACAGAATTGGATAACCAATTTAATTTTTAGTAACAAAAAAAATTTATTAAATAACAATTAATTTGCAATTTCAACAATAGTTCACTAATTCCTCTATGAGAATAAGCTTTGAAACATTCTAATTCAATAATAGTTCATTTTGAATTCATTTATGGGAATAAGCTTGTGAATATTCTAATTCAACAATAGTTCATTAATTCCTTTATGAGAAGAAGCTTGGGATTATTCTGATTCAACAATAGTTCATTTCGAATTCATTTAATAGTTCATTTTGAATTCATTTAGGAGAAGAAGCTTGGGAATATTCTAATTCAATAATAGTTCATTTTTGTATTCCTTTATGAGAAGAAGTTTGGTAGCAGTTAAGTATTTATGATTTATATAACATTTCGTTATTTTATGAATCATTACTGATTGGTAAATATTTGAACTCAACAATTCTTGGTTTGTAGAGCATTTATCATTTGATAATTGAGGCATTTATACTTTAGCCAAGTATAGAAGTATATTTTTACACATAAACTTTGTTACATTATAATAAGCTTAGAAGCAGTTAAGTATTTATGATTTATAGAGCATTTCATCATTTTATGAATTATTACCGATTGGTAGACATTTAAATTCAACAATCCTTGGCTTGAGGAGCATTCATCATTTGGTAATTAAAGCATTTATAATTTAGTCAAATATAAAGCTATATTCATATGCATAAACTCTGTTTGGCTTGTGGAGCATTTATAATCTGGTCAAACATAAAGCTATATTCATATACATAAACTCTGTTTGACTTGTGGAGCATTTATAATCTGGTCAAACATAAAGCTATATTCATATACATAAACTCTGTTTGGCTTGTGGAGCATTTATAATCTGGTCAAACATAAAGCTATATTCATATACATAAACTCTGTTTGACTTGTGGAGCATTTATAATCTGGTCAAACATAAAGCTATATTCATATACATAAACTCTGTTTGACTTGTGGAGCATTTATAATCTGGTCAAACATAAAGCTATATTCATATACATAAACTCTGTTTGACTTGTGGAGCATTTATAATCTGGTCAAACATAAAGCTATATTCATATACATAAACTCTGTTTGGCTTGTGGAGCATTTATAATTTAGTCAAATATAAAAGTATAATAAAGGTGTCTTAATATTTTATTAAACAAAACGTATGCAACCGTTTCATAAATTCACTTCATAACATATGATAAATATGTTTTAATATTTTATACAAATTACCTTCCAGTTTTGTAGTCCATTTTATTCAAAAGAATGCGGGTTATTTCATCGATGGAAAGTCATGGCATAGTGTGGAGAGAGTGGAGCTTCTAATTTATTCCATTTTTATTATAATTCCTCTAGTAAAACTTTTTTTTTTCATTTTCACGTTTTGTTAAAGCTCTCTGTGTAAGACGAGATAGAGAAAAAAAAATTCTTTTCTTCCACGATGTGTCTAATTTGAATACTGCCTCAGTTTAACTCAAGTGTCTTTTTTCTTTCTTTTTAATGATTGGATAATTAATTTCTTTTTTTTTTATTGAGACAGATAAAAAAAAAAAAAAATAAAATAAGATGATATAACATTTTATTCAAATCCATCAATATTAAAAACCAAAAATATGATTTTATTTTTCATTTTTAACGAATCACAACTTTATTGCGTTTCCAATTAGACTGAATCACGCTAGACGTTTTTAAATGGGGGGGGGGGTCTTTTGAATATTTATATGAGGAAACATATATGTTTCAATATATATATTGTACCATTATTCAGTGTTACATATTTCATAATTTCTTTTAAAAAAAATTATTATGATTAGTTTTAAGATTTTTAAAAATGAAATTTTACAAAATTAAAATTGCTGCATCATATTTTTATCTAAAATAAAACTTCTTGGCAGGAGGGTGCACAACTTTTAAATAAATTTCACTGATAAGCAAAATATTTAAAAAAAAATACTATCAACTTTAACACTTACTATAAGTTGGGATATCTATATGCTTCTAAAATTGAAACTAAGCTGTTTTATGGCTGTATTTATTTATATCATAAAAAAATGCAATAAAATAATCATCATCATCTAAACATAAGGCCAAAATATTTCTATACATATAAAAAAAAAAATTACACAAAAAAATTTTCCTCCTTTTTTTTTTTAAACTATACATCTGTCATCATTATATATACTACACATCTCTCAGGTATGTGGTGTATTTCAAGCCCTAGTTGGTGCACCATTTTGTACCTAATTAATAAATGTAAAAAAAATGATGATATACAAAATATAAATTTTGTAACCGAATAAAAAATAATGATGATGAAATACATTTACTATGATAGTCACTATAATTTATAATTAAATAAGGAGGATGCTAATCTATGAATAAGAATATGAAAATATATATCATATTTTAGTTGGGCATCTATTTGTAACTAATTAAATATAACACCATAGCCCGTTTGCAACTATCATCATCATCATTATATTATGATTAATAATTAAATTAAGTAACTAGTTTAATGGCCATATATGTAAGTAATGGCCTTCACTATGTTTGTTTGGAAGCCATTAATAAGAGTATACTTGCATCTGTTCATCAATACACATAAGCTGAGCTGGTTATATCTATTACAGTATTGGATATATAAATTTAGTGATATTGGGATCTTATAATTTTATTGACATGGATAAAATTTAAGAATGTCATTTTTTTGTTGTTGTTCGTTAATCATCTAAGCCATGTGTAATAAAAAAATTATACTGAATGGTTTTGAATCCAGTACACTATGGGCAGATAATATTTATCTAGATTTAAATCAATCTAGTGGCACCCATGGAAAACTCATGTACTTAGCTAAGCTGAATAAAGGTGAGTTATTCCCTTTTCCAACTTGATAGTATTAACTTTATATATATATTGTTTTAAGTTATTATAAAGTCACTAGTGTGTGCATGTGACCATGAATGGTCTTATATACATATGGAAAGAGGAATGGGAAGGATTCTTTGTTAAAATAACCTATTATCGGAGATAAGTGTAATGCACTCCATGGATTTCACAGTAATTTTATTCAGTTGCTATAGCTAGTATTAGTTTATCTGATGACAATGGCTAGTATATTTTGTTAGTTAAAAATGACTTCCCAATATTGAAATATTTTAAATCTTAAATGCTGACAGTGACTAATTTTCATTTTTATTTTGTGTTGAGAAATGGGATAATTTATTTATCTCATTACTAGCGTGACGGCATTAATGTTTATGATAGTTGCAAACGGGCTATGATGTTAAATTTAATTAGTTACAAATGAACGCCCTAACTAAAAATATGATATATAATTCCATATTCTTATTCATAGATTATTATCATCATTATTTAATTATAAATTATAGTGTCTTCGTTATTTAGTTATAAATTGTATATCAGCTATCATAGTAAAGTGTAAATTCATTTCATCATTTTTTTTATTCGATTACAAAATTTATCTTCAATTTTATTATTCTGTTACAATATATATATATATTCAGTTATATAATTACATATATTGCTTTAAAAATACAGACATCAAATAATATTATTATTACATATAAATATATATATAAAGTGTATTATTATTATTAAGATGAGACTTCTGTACTATAATTATCTCATCATTGTTGTAAAGCATGTAAAAGGCTAAAAATGGAAATGATTATTTTTAATTAGTCTAAGTAAACTCGCCCTTGTCATCTCAAAATTTATAATTAAAGGTCAGATAGAAAATAAAAACAATAAGAATGGACCATAGTGAAAGAATCATCATCATCATGACATCATGTTCAGTTAATCCAGAGTTTTGATATAAAAAAGAAAAGATTGGAAATAAAATTCAGCTCTGTGAGAGTTGAAGGAGAAGGGATTGAAAAGACGCACTTCTATCTCTTAAGCTTTTCCAAAAGAAGAAATGAAGTATTGTTTTCTTATATTGCAGACCACAGGACACCAGGTTCCTGCAATAAAATCCTGCAAAGAGCTATACCAGCTAGAGCAAAGAACCTCTGGATGAATACCAACAGAATGACTAACAGCACATCAGTCTCTCCAGGACATCATGGAAATTAGAAACAACATGGGATCCAAATGACAAGCAACTATAAAGTATGGACTTTTAAACTGTAAGAACTCTATATAACTCATGAACTTTAAGTATAACACTTTTTTCAGTATTTAAACAGAAATATGAATTCCTATCTGACAAAACTAAATCTTTTATTAAAAATTATTTTTATTATATGTATTTTTAAATCATTTCCATTATTTTTTTTCCTTTTTGAGTGTTTATTATAATTTTTTTAATTAAGCTAAAACTTTTAAATAATGTTAAATTTAAGTTGGGTGTGGATGGCTGCATAGATTTGTAAAGTTATGTTAGTTTAAGGGAGGGTTAATCACAGGTTATTTGTTTCACAGTTAAATTGGGTTAGTGAGTTAAATGTATTGATGAAATTAGTAAATGTAGTATGAAGATCTGCTACATGCAGGATCACATTATACATCACACTTGAGCAAAATAATCCCATCTCTTATTGACCATCAGATGCAGATGATATTCCCTGCTTTTTGGATCACCCCTTTAGCCTATGGAATGAGATGGTAAGTTGGAAAAAAGAATCACAATCCCTTCTTATGGAGTTTTTTCTTATTGTTCTTTTCACCAGACAGATGTAGCATTCCTGTACTGAATGAGGAACATTTCTTCTAGATAACCATGCTGTTCATATGTACATTCCTGACAGTGTGGTATTGGGCTGTCGTATTCATGTTGCATTGAATATATCAATATATCAGATAGATTGGCATTAGTTTGACTGCGAACTTTGGCCTAGGGTTAAATAAGGGATCTAGAATATTTTTTTTTTGAGTGCAATTTATGTAGACTACCTAAACTTGACATTCTAATAAAATATTAATTAATCCATCTGTGTGAACTTCTAAAATAAAAAGTTAAGATGTAAATGAAATCAAATTCTAAAGTAAACATTATACTAAAATAAATAATTCTGAATTTTATATATGTGTAAAATAAATGTTTTTGTGTATTGTTCATCTAGCAGTGGCTGATTCTTTTTTTTTTTTATCTTTATTTCTTTAAAATAAAATATATATTATCTCTGCCACTCCATGAGCAAGTGAATGGGGCATTACAGTCATATTTATTTATATTCTGGTTCTTACTGTAAATACTTTCCGGCCTGTATAAATTTTTAGGTTCAATTGGTCTGATGGCACTCTGGCAGCAGAATTATAATGTAAGAGTCTCTTCATCCCCTACCGTTATACTATATTTAATGTTTTATTTTAAGAATGGTGATGTAACCTTTTATAATTAAAAATCTAAAACTTTAAATCTTAGATCTAAAATAATTTCCAGATACATCTTTTTTGGAAAACTCTCTGGCATTATTTATAATTGTGATCAAAATATTTTAAGAAAGATTTCTTTTGCTCTACCATATTCTATTAGTAAATAATGTATATCTGTTTAAAGAGAAACTGCTGATACTAAACTTTTAGATATGCAGTTAAATATTATCCTGAAAATTATTATTGGAACATTTAACTCCATTTTTTTGCAGCAACTTTCTGTGCTTTCACACATTCCTCTAACAAATATCAGAAAAAATTGCTCCACAAAAAATGTATAAAAAGCAATTACATAAAATAGACTTGTTACTAACTCAAAATATATTTCCACCAACTATAACATTTTTTAAATTATAATTCTCTTTCTGGATTCTTAATTAAACATACCTTTGAACAATTAAATAATTTTTTATAAAAATATAAACTTTTACTAAACCCACAAACAAAGGTATTTTTTTCAAGTCTAGTAGGAGAAACACATAAATTCAATGTTTATATGTACTATAGGACTACCCACAAACAGTGCACTATATTTACTTCAATAGTAGAATTTAATAGTTTCTTACTTATGTAGTTGTGGCAAATTACGAATTACATAGTGAACTTCAACCCTGTTCTTACAGCAGCATAATTAAATAGATTATTAAAAACATTATTGAATCTATCTACAAGATGTGATCTCTATGATTTTTTTTTTAATAATGTTTATTAACAATTAAGTTAAACAATAAGTAAATTACATAATGCAGTATTATTTTTGTTCAAAGTTTTTTATCATAATTAGAGTACATCTTCGCATAAATAAGGTTGTTTAAAATTTTATATAATTTAATTACTCTTATTTAATAGCTAACAAATCTTTAGTCAGATGATAACATGTGTCAATATATATATATCAAAATATTAATAAATAACAAACTATATATATCAAAATATTAATAAATAACAAACTAATCAAAGAAAATACATATAAAAACAAAAAAAGACTTATAAATCCAATAAATAATATTATATTTCAACCAGAGAACTGGTTTTCATCAGAAAGAAAATAAATACACAGTAAAATGGCGATAACCAGTCCTCTGGTTGCAATATAATATTATTTATTGGATTTATAAGTCTTTTTTTTGTTTTTATATATATATTAAATATTTTTAGGGATTAATTATGAAGTAAATAAAGAAATGAGATAGGATATTTTATGTAATGACAAGAGAAATATGTTTAGCAATGATGTTGCTAGGTAACGATCACTTATTATGGAGAATCTTGCTAAACTACTTTCTTGAAGAGTCAACAGCACCCGCCTTGCAAGCAAGTAGTTGGTTGCAGACGGGTGTGGGTTCGCATCCCGGCCGATGCTATGACATATGGAAAAAAAAAACAATAGCTTTTGAAACTTGAATCTACTTTAAAACAAATTATTTTTTTAACCCTCTGTCATATATGGATTTAAACTTAGGTAGAAACTTTTATAAGTAGAAGAACATAGAAGAATCACATCTTTTCAGTCAGCTTGTAAATGTGAATTTATTTCCAATAAAACATTTATTAATAAAAGACATTTTTCTCAAAAAAAAAAAAAAAGAATTCATAATATAAAGTTTTTCTTTTTCTGCAAACTCCACAAGTCTATGTCCTTTCTCATTTCTATTATCATAACCAAAACTACTTACAGCACTTTCATCTTTCATTTGTTTACCAATTCTAGCATTAAAGTCTCCCATAACAATTTTAAATTGTTGTTTACCCTGATCAAAAGCTTTTTGTACATCCATATAAAAATCTTCTACTACTTCATCACTATGAGAACTTGTTGGGACATAAACCTGAATTATCTGGGTTTGGTATCTGCTATTAAGTTGTATAATTAATCTTGCCTTTCTGTCTGATACACCATCAATCTCCACATTGTTGTTCTTCCACTTTTTATTTATAATGAATCCTACGCCACTTGTATTTCTAATATTTGTGCCTTGATAGTAGAGTACATGTACGATTTTTAAATCAATTGTCTCATCTTTTCATCTAACTTTACAAAGTCCAATAATGTCCCATTTAATATAAGACAGTTCTTCTAATTATTGCAATCTTCCTTTACTTGAAAGTGATCTGCAGTTGTAAGTACCTAAATAAAAAGGTATCATCAAATAGCAGCCTGAGTCTGCAATCAGGGGATTCTTAGCACCTTCCACCTTCAGCCACCAACCACTGCCTTGGTTGGTGACTTTATAGCCTCATGGGAATAAGGGTCATAATTTATTTTTGTCTGTTAAATGAAAATGTTAAATGGAAATTGACATGGAAGTATTCAAATGAAGGTACAGTAGAATTGGATTATATTTTGACTAACAGAAAATCTATATATAAGATTGTAATGTTCTTAATAAATTTAACACAGTAAGTGAGCATCGATTTGTAAGATGTAAGATACGTGTTAATGCAAAACTAGAGAGACAAAAATTATTAAGAAAAACAATATTTACAGTTGATATTCCTAATCTTTAGAAACATTCTAATGAATTTAAATTAGAACTTACAAATCAGTTTCAAGTAGTAGCAGATTTTGAACATGATTCAGATTTGAATGAAATTAATATGAAAATAACAGATACACTTTTAAAAACTGTAACAAAGATAGCTGGTAGAAAAAAACAAATGACCAATAAAATTTTTACTGAGACTAGAGAATTTATGATGAAAAGAAGGAATATGAAGATAAACAAAAATTATGCATTAA
Organism: Epiperipatus broadwayi; assembly: GCA_028023455.1. Taxonomy (NCBI): domain Eukaryota; kingdom Metazoa; phylum Onychophora; class Udeonychophora; order Euonychophora; family Peripatidae; genus Epiperipatus; species Epiperipatus broadwayi. Next base: position 102,112 of record JAQFVV010013447.1, on the reverse strand, counting down.
AAAGGATTGAATATCTCAAATTTTATAAAATGGTGCAGAAAAGAGTTGAAAATGATAGAAGAAAGTATAACTGTAAATTAGCAAAGAAAGCTGTAGAAGAGAATAAAAGTCTCAAGAGTGTAAAACAACATTTTGGTATTGTTATTTACAGTTGATATTCCTAATCTTTAGAAACATTCTAATGAATTTAAATTAGAACTTACAAATCGGTTTCAAGTAGTAGCAGATTTTGAACATGATTCAGATTTGAATGAAATTAATATGAAAATAACTGCTACACTTTTAAAAACTGTAACAAAGATAGCTGGTAGAAAAAAACAAATGACCAATAAAATTTTTACTGAGACTAGAGAATTTATGATGAAAAGAAGGAATATGAAGATAAACAAAAATTATGCATTAAAAAGGATTGAATATCTCAAATTTTATAAAATGGTGCAGAAAAGAGTTGAAAATGATAGAAGAAAGTATAACTGTAAATTAGCAAAGAAAGCTGTAGAAGAGAATAAAAGTCTCAAGAGTGTAAAACAACATTTTGGTATTGTTAGGAAATTTATATCTGCAATAATAAAAAAAGATGGAATTATTACTAAAAAGAGACATGACATCATGAAATGGGTAGAAGGCTTTTATCAAGAATTATATAGTAATAAAGAGCTAGTACCTTCTATATCTATTACATTTTCTGAATTGCCCAGAATTTTAAATGAAGAAGTGAGACATATGAAGAAAGGAAAGGCTCCAGGTAATGATGGAATTTATAATTGATATATTAAAAGAAACAGGTGAAGAAATAGAAAAAAATTTAGCCAAGTTATATACCAAATGTTTAAATGATAAAGATGTACCAGATGATTGAAAGAATGAAGTATTAATATTAATATTTAAAAAAGGTGATAAAGAATGTATTAGAAATTACAAACCTATCAGTCTTTTATCAGTTTTATACAAAAATTTTGCCAAGACAATTACAACTCATCTGATTTCCACCAACTAAGAGAACAAGCTGGATTTAAAAGTGGGTTTAGTACAGTAGATCATATCCAAGTATTGAGAGAAGTTATAGAAAGGACAAATGAGTACGAGTTACCATTATGCTTTGGATTTGTAGATTGTGAAAAAGCATTTGATTCTATAAACATTTCTTTGGTGATTAAAGCATTGGATCATCAAAGTATAGTTCCAGGTTATTGTCATATTTTAAAGAATATTTATAAAAAATGCAACAGCAATAATTAGATTACATAATGATACTGGTAAAGTCAACATTGAGAAGAGTGTAAGACAGGGTGACTCCATACCTCAAAAACTTTTTACAGCAGTACTGCAAGAAGTATTTTGTGGATTAAAATGGGAAGCTAAAGGAGTGACAGTAAATGGAAATTATTTTAGTCATTTTGATTTTGCCAAGTTGTTTTTGAAAATAATGCTTTAGAGTTGCAGGAAATGTTGCAGGAGTTATCAGATGAAAGTAGGACTAAAGACGAATGTTAAAAAGAGTAAAGTAATGTTTAATGGATTTTCTCAAAATAAGAAACTAAAGATTGATTATGAAGAGTTAGCAGAAGTTAACAGTTACAAATACCTTGGTCAGATTATTAATACAAATGGAAACATAATGGATGAAATAAATCATAGAATTAAACTTGGTTGTAGTGCTTTTGATAGAAATAACTTGATACTAAAAGGTAATATGCCTATGTGTTTGAAAAAGGTTTTTAATAAATGTATTTTACCAGTTCTTACTTATGGATCTGAGACTTGGACACTTAATAAATGAGCAATATAGAGACTTCAGACCACTCAAAGAAGTATGGAGAGATGTATGTTGGGAGTAACAAGAAGAAATCTAAAACACAATGTATAGGTAAAGGAATAAACAGGTGTTAGTGACCTCATTGAAAAAAATTAAAAGACTAAAATGGAGTCGGGCTGGACATATTGCTAGAAGAAATGATAATAGATGGACAATTGGAATCTTTAACTGGATTCCAAGAGATGGTAAAAGACCCAGAGAGAGATCACATGTGAGATGGATGGATGAAATAAGAAAGTGTGCAGGGATGATGTGGAGAAGAGAAGCTAAAGATCAGAGATGGATTGAACTTAGCAAGACCTTTATCTTGCAATGGATTGATAATGGTTGATGATGATGAACAAAAGATAATAATTATATACAATTTTTAAACTTTTATTTTTATATAAATTTTAAATTATAGATCTTCCTATTTATTGATTTACTTTTATAAATTTTTTTTTTTTTTTTATCTATGTAGATAGGGACAAATGCAAAATATAAATCACATAATAAGTGTCAAATACATGGTTATGGTGGTGGCAAAATTGAAGAACATAAATAAAACTGCTAGAAATCTCTGCAAGTTACTTTATATTTTGTTAATAGTCAAGAAAAGTCTACACCAATAAATTAATTTATAATACTATGTGAAAATTTTTCAAAGTGCTATGCTTTGTCAAATTCAAACTTATCTATCTATCTATCTATCTATCTATCTATCTATCTATCTATCTATCTATCTATCTATCTATCTATCTATCTATCTGTCTGTCTGTCTGTCTGTCTGTCTGTCTGTCTGTCCGTCCGTCCGTCCGTCCGTCCGTCCATCTATCTATCTATCTATCTATCTATCTATCTATCTATCTATCTATCTATCTATCTATCTATCTATCTATCTATCTATCTATCTATCTATCTATCTATCTATCTATCTATCTATCTATCTATCTATCTATCTGTCTATCTATCTATCTGTCTGTCTGTCTGCACAATCTAACTAGCCTGTATAGTCTTCCTAATCTAGATATCTAATTACCTATGTCCCTATCAGTTTTCTATGCATTGATATATGTACCTATCTGTTTATTTATTTATCTAACTGTGTAATATGTTTGTTTATTTATCTATCTATCTATCTATCTATCTATCTATCTATCTATCTATCTATCTATCTATCTATCTATCTATCTATCTATCTATCTATCTATCTATCTATCTATCTATCTATCTATCTATCTATCTATCTATCTATCTATCTATCTATCTATCTATCTATCTATCTACCTATCTATCTATCTGTCTATCTATCTATCCAATATCCCAATTAGCAATTCATCTATCTGACTATCTATCTATTTATTTATGGCACACATATATAAAATATTCACTTTTATTATTTTATAACTTATGAAACATTTCTAAATTCTTTTGTAACTATCATTTTCTCATATTTCAGTAAAGTTCCTATCTTCATTTCCCACCATATTAATCTTCAAGTTTTTTTTTTTTTTACTTCTTTTTATCACCTGATTTCCCCCCAGCTATTATTTCACACCTGTGTTATTATGATGGATGGATGAATTGCCAGCGTTCAGGTGTAAATTGCTGGATATTAATTTCTGCCATGTAGATTAATTTTATTTAGGTGCTTAAGGGTTTGGAATGCTGGAAAAGAAGATGATTTAGAAATAAAAAGAGGGGGTGGTAGGTAGAATGGGAACTATTACAAAAAAATAAAAAATAAACCGTAGAAGGAGGGATTGGGTCATGATTCCTTATATTAAAAATAATTCTAGTATACATTTTTTTATATATAATTTATTATATTTTTAATTTTATATATACTGTAACATCAAAATAATTTCTTATAATAAGAAATGTTATGGCTTTTTAAAAAAAAAAATGCATATAAATTTTATCGTTTCTTTGTTAGAAGTTAGCAAAATGAAAGCCATGGATTTACCTGCGTTGGTAGATTAAATGCTTTAATATTTTTTTTAATAGGTAATGATATGGTTAAGTAAAAATTGCATGATTTGATAATGGAAAAGTCACCTTGTCTTTATTAAGGTTGATTTATCATGCCAGCCATCTCGCACCTCTAACGGTTAGAAGAATAATGAATTTTATTGTAATGGTAATTTTGAACTTAAAAATAAATAAATAAATAAAATAAAAAGTGTGCATAATCAACCCATTTCTATTTTTTTTTCTAACGGAAGTGTCAAACACTTTATTTCGCAGGTAAATGGGAGGAAATTCAACATCAGGTGTAATGGCCACCTGTCAATAATAACTTACGATCGGCATAAAAGAACTTTTGATTTGTAGAGGATACATACTTTGTAAATATGTCAGTTGCTTCCATCAGAATATTGATAAATCAAATAATACGCAAACAAATAAACACACATACAAAATCAAACAATCCTTCAACTTGATTTTTATAATCAAAGATATCATAGTATTTGGCTGTTTCAAATTTCCTTTTTATATTATTGCTTTAAAATGATCTATTCAATTTAAAGTTAATTTTTAAAACACAATTACCAAGAAATAAATTAATCATAATTTGCTTAAATTTAAATTTAACACTTTAATAAAGACAATCGAAATGAATAATTTAATGTATGTTAAAAAAAAAAAAAAGTTGGAGTGATTTAAAATCAGATGACAGATTTCACTGAGAATAATAATTAATATTATTAATGTCAAAACAAATATTTGTTTTGCAATATTAAAAAAAATATAAATATATTTTATTGTTTTATGTCTTAAATATATTAAAAGGCACATAAGAGACAACTAACAATGTTTATAACGTGAATCTAATAATTAAAGTATTAGAACTAAGTTAAAGGATAATAAGCAAGGCTAAACCATGATCAATGATGATCAAATGTTATTGCATGATTATATTATCTTATCCCGATGACCTAGTTATCTTAATAAGATTTTAGGCAGGAAATTTAACGCACATACCTCTTTCCACACACATACACACATTCATACTAACAAACATGCAACCTCAAGGTACTCTTATTCACTCTATAAGATAAAAGATTGCGTTTTTTTCGGTCAAATTCTACCGTTTTATTTTCTCATTGTGTAGTAATTTATTATCTTGCTTAACTTATAATAAAATAAAATGTTTTGAATATGCATAGAAAGAAATAATATTGGATTTTTTTTACCGATACTTCAAGTATTATGGTTTTTTGACCTTAAAAATTAGAAGTGCAAAAAATAAAAAAAATAACACCCAAGACAAAAATGAATAGGCAACAAAATGAAAAACACAAAGAAACAAAAAAATTGTAATGTGGCTCAAAATTACTTGAAACACTACAAAAGATGACGATTACTCTAGTTGCACGAGTTTCTATAAAGCTTATGATAGTAATATATATTATATTAAATCAAAAACTTTAGTAAGTTAATAAGATAAAGCATTCTCTGTAAATGAATTCACAATAATTTAAATTTATGTTTAATCCCCACCTTCATTACATAAATTTGGAGAATTATTGCAAACAATCTGCCAATGAGATTAATTTTAACATTAATGCTTCAGAAAAGTTTAGTAAAGATGAAAGTCTTATCATTACTTATTAGAAGATATGAATTAACACTGACTTCTGAAAAATTATATGATATCAGCTACTTGGGTTTTTCAGACTTCTCAAAGACATATTATTTATTGTGATAAAGTATTCCACACATCTTGTCTCTGGTTATTTTTTATTTTATTTAATAGCAGTCTTTACAAGTATTAAATATTTAAACCTTAATGTTATCAGAATAGAACAATTTTAATCTGATCATTTGGCCTTCAAGAGAGAATGCAGGCATCAATCAAATATACATTTGTTCACTGAGTTTCTGTATAAGGTTGCCACCACCACAACTGACTATCTTTTACATTCTAAGAAAGTAACAAAAAGCATCAATATATTTAAAGAAATTAATTTTTGAGTTTAAAAATACATCCCACATTGAAACGTTTCTCAGTGATAACCTGCAATGATTATTTTCACTATTTAAGGTTCTGTTTTTAATTAATAATCTAAAAGATCAAAAACTGTTATTCACTTGAATGCTCACATCATCTGTCAATTCTGCTCTCAAAATTTTTGCTTTCATTATATTTAGATTGTAATACCATCTTTTCACTCTGTTCTTTACCTTTTCTAAATGAACATCTTAAAATATTTTTAATCTTCAGCTATAAATGTGATATCATCAGCATATCTAAGATTATAAGTGTTTTTAACCAATCTTGGATCTGGACTTGGTTTTATTCTGATCTAGATTTTACTATATATTAAATAAGCACAATGAATAGGTAGTATGACAAAATTATGACAACAAGCAGTCCTATCTAACTCCTTTACCAATATGAAGCTAATCCTATTTTATTAGAGACTATTTTGGTTGTAGATTCCAGACTTGAATAAAAAATTTTCATAAAAGCAATGAGATGTTTTGATGCACTTATTTTTTCTAAAAAGAATGATCCAATAATTTAGTATAATCTGAGATAATGCCTTGTAATCAATAAAGTAGACATATTTCTCAATCTTTCATTTATCTAATATACATTAGCAATGGTGTCTTTACTTTTCTGACTTTTCATTGGAAGCTCTCTTTTTAATGTAATTAATTTGCTGTTATATAATTTTCTGGATAATTTTATTTGCACATGGCGTAAGATATGTGGTATTATTATTTGTACATTGTTTCAAAACCTTATTTTTTCAATCTGTTGATGATGAAGTAATTTTCCAGATTAATTAGCATAAGTATCAGTTCTTTTATTCAATCTTTTTGATTATTTTTATGCAATGTAATCTTATTGGGCTCTATTTTTTAGCAATGATTTTAAGCATAATCTGACCTCATATTTTAATGTTTTTCTTTATAGGAATGCTTATCAAATATTACTTGATTAGTCTTGCATTGGTGGTCGAGAGGTCAGCGCGACTGCTTTGCACTTGCAGGCAGTTGCCCGGGTTGCGGGTTCGCGTCCCGGCCGATGCTATGACCCTTAAAAAAATATATATTACTTGATTAATGAGTATATTTCTCTGAATAGTTTTTCTATTTTAGTTATAATTTCTTCATTGTCATATTTTTATAAATCTAAAGCAAATAAAAATTCAAATGAATTTAATTTAGTTGTGGCATATAATTCATCAACAGTGGTAAGCTTCTTGGCTTTTATTCACTAAAACATTTGAGCGACTTCAGATCTGAGAACAGTTTCAATCTCTTTTGTTTTACTATTGATGGTTTTCAACATACAATACAGGAATAATTTATGACTACTTTATCCTGTGCACCTTAAAATAATATTTAGTTATTATTGTGCCAGTATTTCATTCTCCCTTAGCATCATTCTATATTGATGCTGCATAATATATATATTAGTAATGAAACATGAGAAGTACAACCAAAGCAATGAGAAGAATGAAAGGTAAAAATAAGAAGTTAATAAAGATAAAATAAAAAGTATAAAAAAACTATAGACTCTCCTTATGGAAGATTATTAAACAAAAGTTGGTAAAAATCAGTGTTTAGTGGAAGGCGAGAAGTATAATTTAATTAATAGATTTAAATAAAAATCATTTTAAAAATACTCTGAACTTACTCAATGAGCAAATAAAAAACTACTAAAAATTTGTAAAATTTAGAATTATTAAAAATTAACGATGTTTGACTTTTTTATTTTTGAAGTATTATTTGATTTTATTATTATTATTTAATATAGAAAATATATTAAAATAATGATTTGGGGAGAGCTATTGAAAAAATCACAATAAAAAATCAATAATAATTTTTTCACAGTTAATCAAGAAGAAAAGTCATTTAATTAATCAAAATGTTAAAAAAGTTATGATAATTTTTCATGAGGGAAAAACTTAAAAAGCCATTTCAAGAGATTACTATAAAAATGCAATTAAATAAAAGATGGAATAACAAAATTGTGACGAATTATGGTATATCTTAAAAGTACAAAGATTTTTATTTAAATTAATAGGAAATCCCAAACACAGATAATTCAGATTTCTGTCTCAACAAGTTTTATTATGATGATAAAGTAAAGAAATTTATAGAAATGAACTAATTAATGCTTTTGATCAAACCTAATTACAATTTAAAATTGCAATGGAAACCTTTAATACTAGATTTGGAAAATGATTGAAAAGTGACGATGGCTTGTCAATTTAGTTATGATGACAGAAAAAAGTGTGTGTGTGTGTATTATGTGGAAAAGTTAGTAAATAGATACATTTTATCTATATTACTTTTGAATGTGAGATTTGGATACCCATCAGAAGAACAATATAAAATTTTTATACTACATGGTGAAATATAGAGATCCATGGGTAAAAAAATAAACAGATATCACTATCCTCATTGAAAAAATTAATATATAGATGATTGAAGTCTTAACCTGACCTCAAAAGATTTATAAAGATATTATGGTGGGTGACATTAGAAAGTTTTCTGATGTGGAAAAAAAGCTATAAATTAAAGAAATTTGATTAAATTTGCAGAGACTAATGATAACTCAGAGTTGCAAATTACAAGCTGGCTAAAATTTTCAAACAATGCACTTTTAAAAAATTGTTTGTTTTAAGTAATGATTTTTATTAATTACAAATATCTATATATAATTAAAAGACTTTGAATTATGTTAATTCTTGAGTATTACATTAATTCTTGAGTATTACTGTATTACATTTCTTTTTTTTTAAAAAAAATATTAATAATTGAAATTCTTGTTTACACAGTCGTATCCCTTATTGTAGATTTCCCTTAAGTAAAATCTTTTAAAAAGAAAGGAAATATCAACATCACTTCATAAGATATTTGGCATGATATCTCCCTTAAATGTTGCATGCATTCATTGTCAGGCATAATCTGAAGATAAATGCTTCTCATTAATGGAGCTCAATAACCAGAACTTAGTTCAGAAATTTAGATGAGAAATTATCATTTACTATTTATTAGTCACTCAGATTTCAATAGATGAATGATTATGGAGTAGATAAACTAGGGAACTGAATATAGATGTTTAATGTAAGCAGAAAAGATGAAGCAATATTTTGCATAATTTTAATATATTACACTTCGTTGTTAAACAATGTAGTGTTTAATGTAAGAATTAAAGCATTTTTTGTGATGGCAAAAATGTTTAATACATTTATTTATAAATGTTTTAGATTGTTATGGAAATAATAATAAAAAAGATATTACAGGTGGAAAGCAACACAGTTTTTGAAATTCACTATTGACTTTGTTATGTACAAAGGGAAACTCTCCAAACATCCAACTTATCTAATAAGACAAAAAGCAGCTCTTCACTTTACTATCACATAATGTAAGCTACAGTAGTTGTAATTAGCAGATGCATATAAAATTACTATTCTTATTATTTGAATTTCCATGCTCAGATTGATTTCTGGGTTTTTGCTTTATTGATGAAGCCCAGGATTAAATTTTGAATCTCAGACTTTATTGATAAAGGAAAAATCCTAAAACCAGTTGTGGATAGAAATTCAAAACTAGGGATTGGAATGTAATATGCATTTGGTATTCACTGATTATTTTAATTTCCACTAGATGACTGTAGAGTAAAAAGCTTCTTTTGATTTAGGCTGTAAATTATGTAAGGAAGGAATAGAAAATATTAGGCATTTGTTAATTGAATGTAAATGCTTGAAAACAGAAAGGGCACATATAATGAAGTTATGGAAAAAATAAATATGAAAAAGTGATTATACAGAAAGTAGATTATTGGGTTTTATGCTGGGTTTGGAAAAAGGTAAGGGGGATTTAGATATAAAGGCTGTAGAGTTGATAAATATTATGTTATGGAAACAGGATGGAGCAGAATATGGGAAAAATTAGATTGGGAATGAAAAATTAAGTAGCTAACAAATTTTTTTTTGTATAATTGCTGAGAGATTCTTGACTTCATTTAAGAAGAAGCTACAGTACATCACATCACATCATCGATTTGGTACATGCTATGCAATGTTTTTGGTTTTTTTTTTTTTGAAGATAAATTAAAGTCAGTTTGAGGATGGAAATTCAAAACTAAAGATAGAAATTTAATATGCATTTGGTAATCATTGTTATTCTAGCTACCACTAAAAATGGCAGTAATGTAGAGGCCTTTTTTTGATTGTATATATGTTACACAATGTTTTTTTTCCCATATGTCAAAGCATCAGCCGGGAAGCGAACCCGCTACAACTGTCTGCAACCAACTGCTTGCTTGCAAGACAGCTGCACCAACCTCTCGACTACCAACACTTGACAATGTTTTTGTTTATTAAAAAAGAATAAATGCATTATTGAAAAGAATTAATAATTTGGTATAACTTTGTAATTTGGGGGAAAAAACCCTTAATGACAAATCAATTTAACTTTCTATATTTAATATTCACAACTACTATGAAATTTCATATACTGATGGTTATAATAAACCATTGTAATTTCACTTATGAATGAACTTCTATGTTCAAATATCTTTGGTATTAAATATTGAAATTGTGAGATTTTGATTAAAATTCATTGATAAAATATATTTGCTTTGTGGTAATTAACATAAAATTTTGGTCATATCAAGTTTGCACCAAATTTGAGTTGACAAATTACTCTGTGTGACTGCAAATGTAAGTTATTTTATTTGCCTAATGTAAATGCTTATGATTAAATGATTTTATTTTTTCTCTAAATTTTATCCAATACTACTTTATTAGTATGCTCTCAGATGTTGAGAAGTGCTTTGAGGAGAACTGTTGAAAAACCACAACTAGTCAAAGGATATTTTTTATCCATTTTCCTTTAAATTAAATGCTATACAACCTTTTCCAATGCAATGTTCTTGTTATAGAATCATGCTCTATATATCACACATATATTTATCACTATATTAGTCAGTATTTATTAAACATAGTATTACAATATTATTTATCATCTTTTAGAGAATTCATTATTGTTATTATGCATTTTTTTAAAAAAAAATTAAATCATTTTATTGTTAATAAAATTAATTTTATATTTGTTAATGATCTGATTAATTTGTCATTAATTAGTTACATGTTATTATCTACATGTTAAAAATAAATAAAATATGGTCATATAATACTATAATTTATTACAAGTTGCTTAAAAATATATTATTCTTCATTTTAGTCACTTGTACCTGTTCCATCATAAAATTTTATTCATGGGAGATATGATTAGATACAATAAAATCCCTTTGCTATTTGATCATATCAATAACAAATCATTTACATAATTTTTGAGGTTAATGATTTTAAGTCTAGTAATTATTATATGTTATTAAAACCCCAATATAACTGTTCACTCTAATTAATGCAATATAAGAATTTATACCATACTTCCTAGCCTTGTCAAAATATGTAAGTATAACACTTGATTCATTAATGTTTAACTTACACTTTAGATGTAGTAGATGAAAATCAATCCTGGAATGTTAATATTGACAGTCTTGACAGTCTTTGATAAGTATATATTTTTAAATATTTTTAAAGAGTCTCATAATGTAACAGATTATGAAAGACAGTCTCTTTTATCATCTTCCTTACTCTGAATAATACAGAGTTTCATCTTTCTGTAATAAACCCTTTAATCCTTTATTATAATATTATATTTATTTAGTTACAATATATCATGGTGTCCTTACTTTTTGAGAGCCATACACACTTTTATTCCTTGGCTGGGATTGGGATGAAACCAATTAAGCTTAACATATCAGCTTATAGAATGCCGGTGATATTGGATATGGATTTATTAAACCCCATTATCTTGGTTCTTTTGATTACAAAATCTTGCACTAAGTGGCATAAATGTAGTGAAAAAATAATTCTGTTGCTGAACAGCATTGTTTAAATTGGTATCATATCATGTTTGATTGTTACTTTTAAATCAAATTCACTACAGACCATATACATTTTATAAATTTTTAATATTTACATTTATTCCTTAATAAAAGAATTTTCATAATTGACAATTTTTTATTAATAATGAATCATTAATTTTAAAATGTGCCAATTCCTATCTCATCTAACCATTCTTTTTTTTTAAAAAAAATCTAAATTCTGTTGTTTCATTCCAATATTCATATATGTCTACATTCTTTATAACTTTATCCACTATATCTACAATTCAGTGACAACTTCTAGTTTTGAATTCATTCAGATATGCTTCACAATGCATTAAATATTGTTATTTATCACATTTGATAACTCTTACTCACAACTTGTAATCTTATCTCTAATGAATCCCATTTATTTATAATTATTTTTCAATCAGATTTTTCCCAAGGCTGATTATTATTTATCTTTTTGTTTTTCTTATTTAATAATTCATTACCTCCCTGCTTCCAATCATATTTTTAAAAGCTTCATACCTCTACTCCGTATTTTAACATCTTTCACTTATACAATTTCTCATGTTATAGTTTATCATATTCAACATTATATATATATATAAATATTAGATCCAATTATAATATTTTGAACTCCCATTATTATTAAAACTATTCTTAAAAATAATGTTAAATTTCTCTTATAATAATTTAAAATTAAGAATCATTAATATCTTTTAATGATAACAATATGCTTTAAAAATATCATTCGTGAAATGATCAAAAATCACTATAAGTTGCTTAATAAAACACTACACATCATTAGTAGTAATTATATGTTGAACTATTTCCATCAGTTAATAGTAATTGTTAAATATCTTTAGAAAGGGTCAAACTTTATCTGATATTTTCAAATACATCAGACTGTTAGTAATAACACACAGATTAGAATATATAATAGTTCAATCTATAATTACTTCTAAAATATCATCATCACTTACTTTCGGACAAACATTATATGTTATGTTACAACAGCAAAAGTAAAATCAATGACTTCTAAATGGGGAAAATAGAAGCAGCTCTGTTTGCTGATTTAGTATTATTTAGGATGGTGATTCTGCTCTATTCCTCTATTATTGCATAATTGTACATCAATGTAATGTTATTAAAAGAAATATTTATTGGGATTATCTATATAATTAGTAAAAGAAATTCATATATCATATGACTCAATAACAATGACTTTCTCTTGTAGCCATAGAGTAAATAGAATTCAAATATAGATTTTTACAGTAATTGAGAGTGAATTAAAAAAGCTTCAAAGATAATAGATATTGAACAATATAATGTCTTCATATAAAAAGATCAAAATTATTTTTAACAATCCAGAGCCTATTAATCAGATTTTTGCCATAGGTATACAGTTTTATTTAATCTTTTCAAGTTTTGGGGGAAAAAAATTGTGACTGACAAGTAAAATAAATTGTTTTAATTAATTTAACAATTATATTTTTATATGAATTAATAATTTTATTCATATTTAAAGTTGTTTTAAGATTTTATAATATTTTATTGATCAGTTCAAGCATTTTATTGAAGGCCTCAACAATATTAGAACAAACAAAAAAATTTCACACAATAGTACTATCTAGTATAAGCTATAAAAATCAATAGATTCTTACACTAGATGGAGTTAATTTTCAACAAAAATTTTATTAACAATAAATAGTGATTACATACTAATAAAGGATAGATAAATGAATAAATTGTACAATAATATGATTGTATAATGTTCTATTTGTTATCTGGCTAGATTTTGTTATGAGAGTACAATTGTTATACTCTTATGTGGTTAGGTATAGTGATGAGATTCTAATAACTTGATTAATGGAATAAGCATTTTTTATATAAACATGAATATTTTCTTTTAGAATTTCCTATTCTATAATGCTGGGTAGGTGGGAGTTGATAATCAGGAAAAGGAAAGTGCAGTTAAAGACCAGGTGTCATCAAAGACTTTACTGGAGGCCAGGAGCTGGTTATGTTTCTTGATTTTTTTGAGTGTTTGATAAAATAATGGTATGATTTGTGGCGGGGGTAATTCCATGAGAGTTTTGCATCTCACTATCCATATGGAATAAAAGACCAGGGTAGAAAGCCTTATTATTGAAAAAAACCCATTATGAATGGCATTTTCAAGTGAGAAAATCATATCAAGTCTTATGTTGGAATTGATTATAATTATATCTTTCAGTGTTTTAAGTCTTGGGCACCGGTGTACTAGATGGAGTTATTGTGTGGATTTGCTGTTTTAAAGAAATGGTGATCGTGTGAAGATACTAGATCTACCAAACATTGTGAAATTTTTATTTTCTTCTAACAATTTATCAATAAAAAAACAAAATATCTATCGTTTATGACCATGTTTGATGACAATCATTTAGATAAATATTTTTTTTCCAAAACTGAAAATTGATTGTTTTATTTTTATATTGTAAACATTTTTGATACTTAAATTTATTTAGATCATTTTCAAGCGCCAATTAAGTTAAATTTTTCCATCATCATTAAAGTTTATTTATATTTTTGTTAAATATTGCTACTGGTTTTGAAAATTATAAAGAATATTAAAAAATATTATAATTTTAGAAAGTAATGTTTTCTTTTTTTAAAGATTTGAATTGAATTAAATTGAAAAGTCCTGTATCATCACATATAGCAAGATATTTATGTAATTATGATTTTTTAAAAATATATGTTTTGAGAAAACATATTTTCTTATTATTAAATACAAAACAAAAAAACACAGAACCCCTCCTCCATTATGTTGTAATGAGTTTTTCCACTATATTGATGAAGAATATCTCATCCTCAAATAGCAATAAAAAAAAGGCCTTCATTATAGTTATTTTAGAGTGAGTGTGATAGTTTAAATTAATAATATTTAAATCCTAGCGTATTGTCTATACTAAACTTAATGAAATTAAAAGGGATTTGAACTCAGAACTCAGAAGTTTCAAGTGTTCTACAACTATCCACTCCATCCTATTCAACAGATACACATGACCACATACATGTGAAAAAAATAAATGATCTCCAATATACGTTTCGTACTGAACCAGCACTTATCAGTTGGTCTAGATCATTATCTCCCACACACACATATATATAATCTGTGCTCAGTTTATATTAAGATAGCAAATCTTCATTAATGTTTGGACAAGTTTCAAATTTTTCCACCCTCCAACCCTTCAGTCATCCAAATCATTGAAAATCTGATGATGCAACATTCAAAACCCTTGTTAATGCCAATATTATTGTCATACCCATGTTCACTTTAAGTCATTTTCTTACTCTTCACATATAAGACTTTACTATGTCCATTGAAATCCACAGAAGATGAATGGAAAGAATACAGGCTGAATATATAATATTTAAATACAAGTATATTGTCTATACTGAACTTAATGTAATTAGAAGGATTTGAAGTCAGACTTTCAAACTCTACAGCTATCACTTTCATTCTATGCATTAGGAATCAAAGTGACAAAGTCAACATGAGTATGACAATAAGATTGGGATCAACAAGGATTTTGAGCATGCCGTCATCAGATTTTTATTAATATGGATGACAGAAGAGTTGGAGGGTGGAAGAAAATTAAAGTATGATCATGAAAGTTTGAAGATTTGCTAATATAAAATGAGCACTGATTATATATATAGTGTAAGGGGACTTACAAACTACCACCTCCCTACACTAAGCTCCACTATACTAAGCTTATCTAAGCAATTATTAAGCAATTGCTTACCTTTTTCAAACACACACATATATACACTAAACACTGTGATCAGCAAGTTATATTGTTATAAAAAAGATAAAGATTCAAGTTAGACATTAAGAAAAGAAATACACCCATGTATATATAGACAATATGACTAATCTAAATGTATAGTAATTCATCAACTAACCAACATTATGACGTGAACAGAAATAAAATAATGACCTAATGTCAAACATATTGCTAAGCAACCAGATTTGGAAATGAACAGATAATCCCAATAATTATTTATTTTAATAACATTACATTGATGTACAATTATGCAATAATAAACAAATACAGAAATCATGAGAAAGCCGACATCTTGACAAACTTATTATTTTTTCTTTAACAGAACAAGATGGACATATATGTTCAATTTTGAAAACAAATTTCAATCACGTAAGAATAAACAATAATTTACTTCATCAGTTAATATAAACCAAAACTTGAAATACCACCAAGATATATGGAAGTAAACTGAATGAATTGAGCTAGTTGTTAAAAAGAAAACAGCAAATCATCACAAGAAAATAAGTAAATAACCACTAACAATCAGAATGATAGTTTTTGTGCCATTTTTCTATGCATAAAAACAACCTTAGAAAAACTGCACATTAATGAGGGTGCTGCAATTTTGGTCTGGCTAAAAGAATTATGCTATGACAATGATCTTCAGTAGATATGCTGTGTCTTCTTTGAATAAAATAAACATGGAAGTATTGATGATCTACAATTCTGCAATAAGTGCACATAAATTTTTATTGTATTAAATAAAATTTAGGTCTATGCACCCCTCCAGTAGCTTCACATTATCCAACTAAATGTGAAATAAGGTAAGATCTTGATGTTGTTCCATGTTAAAAGCATACAGTAATGACAGAACAGAGTTTTTATTATTTATTAAATAAATTTGGTTTTGGTGTACATGACTAACTTCCTGAGTGTATGGTCTCTCCTATCAAAATTAAAGAATCACATACAGGTATAGAAGGGGTCCTATCTTCCAAGAAAGATGATGATACTCATTGTGAATCAGACAGCAAACATTATTCTATAATATGACTGTACATAAGAATCAGATTTGTGATGTTCTAAAAAATTTTTCTATTATTTTAAACTTTTGTCAATAAAAATTGCCAGGATATGGATTTCTACCATGGAATTTAGGGATCAGGATATTAATTGCATATAACTCTTAAGGTGATAGAAAACCATCCTTGACCCATATTATATATATATATATATATATATAGTTAAAGACCCATATTATATATATATATATATATATATAGTTAAAGTAGCTTCATTATTTAATAAATGATATTATGTTGTTTTAATCCATTTGATCTCTGTCTTGTTCCCATCATTTTGTATTTATACCTCTAAATATATATGCTAAATTTCAATACACACATGCCTTTATTTATATGTATACTGATATTGGAAATATTCTGGAGAAATGCTGTAATTGATCCTCAATTATGTAGAGGCTCAGTAGTCACTGATCTAAGTAGGCCCATCCCTGAAGAGAGTAAAGTATGAATTCTCTCTGAGTTTGAATACTGAGGCATAATGGAGCTGGAAAGGAAGGTGAGATGAGGATGTACTAGCCCTAATTATATCTAGATTTAATGTGAGAATATAGAGCTAGACCATTGGAGGTGGATGTGATCATGGGTTAAGTATTTTATCATATTCTTGCCAGCACCTAACTTTAGGAGCAGGAAACAAGGAGTTTACAGAGATAGTTAGCTCCAGGACTTGAAATCTATAAATAAATAAAAAATTTGTTTTGGGATGGTCATTCATTTTCAAACCATAACCATTCATAACCATCATGGACTTACTCACATGAAGGACCAATATGTTCAACCATAATGACAATGTGTAAATGAAGACTTGTTTTAGTTTGAACATGCACATTAAAAGTAAATGGCATTAAAAGTAACGAATGCACATATGATGCTGCAAATGTCATGATAATCAGAGACCAGTAACTGAATGACTATTGACTAATAAATCATGTTTAAAATTGGTGAGTCAGGTAAGTAAAATGCAGACTTAAATATAGGCACTAAAACATACACACACATAAAAAAAGGAAAAATGATGAATAAATGTTAAATGACTTGGGACAGCAAGTAACCCTATGGTCTTTACATATATAAATAAATAACAACATTATAACCATATACATAAAACAAATCAATGATAATAAGGAGTGGAAGAAAATTAATGGGAATGGACAAGAAAATGACACAAGAAACTATAAATAGTAATAGTAGTGAGTTGGAATGCTCTATTTCTAAAAGTGAAGAAGAGTATGCATTGGTATAGTTACTTAAGGGGTTTATGACAAAAAAATATCACTCTCTGCTGGTATCAGGGATGATCCAAATGGCATCTCAAATCCATGAGATACTCACTTGTGAAATGCATCAAGAGCCAGGATCAAAGTAGCATATGCTACAGAAGATATAATGACCATGGATTGAATATTCCAGGTGATCATGATGATGAAAGCAGAACTCACCAACAGCATGAATGCAAAAATGGATAAAATGAATACAAATGTGGATATTATCAAAGAGATTTGAAAACCAAAATGATGGAGATATGAAACAAATTTTCTGCTGATATGGAAGGGCTGTCTCTAAGTGTCAATAATATTCAGAGAGAAAACAGGGAATTGAGACAAGAATTAAAAGAAATAAGGAGATGAAAGAAAATGATACATGATGCCAGCAAAGATTTGAAGACATTAGATGTGCCATCTCGTCAGATAAACCTTAAGATTTGTGAGATGACTTGAGGTGACAAAAACTTGAAGAGCAAAGTATGCATATACCAAGAGAAATAGCAAAAACAAATTAAGAAAGAATTTGAGGGCATACAAATGGAACGACTCCACTTATGGGACAATGTCAAAATAGAGGTGCACAACAAGGCCATTGAATCAATGTGCCATAAAATAAAGTGTCCGAAAAACAAACTACCTGCAAGTGAGATAAAAAATCTTTCAGACAAAGCAAACATAGAAAAGATAGAGGAAAGCATAAATAAAACACATGACCAAGTCAAACAACTGAGTGGAGCCATCAATAAAATGTTGGAGGTCCTTGAATCCCAGCTATGCATGAGAACAACAGTGTTTGGGTTACAACCAACTAGGCAGGATCAAATGGCCCTGACTGCAGTGAAATAAAGTGATAGATGGCCTGGAAATTATCCTCAAGGCCTCCAATAGAATGAGCAACCAGTGCAAAGCAGCTGGTCTCCTACACCCAAAATCATCAGACATAGAAGTCTTTCCTTTTGATTTCAACATGAAAGGAATCATAACTAGCCCTTGCCACATTGACCAGGCCACACAAAAACCCACTCTATACAGGTAATCCAGGGAGTTGTCCAATGCGCACAACCATGTGACATAAATCTGTGCCTTTAACCAATTTGTAAGGCTAAAAGTCTTCAGGGGATCCACCAATAAAACCCCAGTAAAACATATAAGGGGACTCAACCTTTATTTTTCCATCAACAACAATTTGACTGAGGGTGAGAAATTCATCACTGCCTACATCCATCTTCAAAGAGATGCTCTGATGTGGTGGGAGTCATTATTCCAGACCCCATCCACTTTTGAAGACTACCAGACATTACTGGTAAAGAATTTCTGGAACCACAATAGGCAAGAAGCCCACACCAGGGGAAACTTTGATAAAAATCTTTGTAACCAACAGGATACCAGAATTAAGGGAAACTTTGATAAAAATCTTTGTAACCAACAGGATACCAGAAAAGAATAAAGAAGATTTGGCTGTCAACACCATACACTATCAACAATAAAATAATAGTAATGAGCCATATCATTGGAAAGGAATGTCCATACAACAAACCTCTTCATATACATGAACAAACAATAAAGCAAAAACAAAATATCTTAAACCCAAAATCAGGCCTACTACCCAGGGAAAAAACTTATGCCAGGATGCAGTAACTACATGACCAATTCCCTGCAGAAACCAAACTGAAATGGTACTTGAGTCCATGTTCCTTACCTAAAGAACCTAAAAAGATGCTGAGGAACACAAACCAAACCATGAACTGAGAAATCACTAATTTGATATGTTTGTGGGAAGATAAAGCACCTAATTTTGCTTTGCAGAGCTGCCTCATGATGGAGATTTTTATAGAGATTTTGTTTGAGGATTTGGTTTGTTAGATTCCAGCAGCCAGATATCAGTGGTGTTAGATAAGTTCTACCATGAAATTCTGGATAAGAACCTCAAGGTAAAAACCCTGCCACTGAAATCGATACAGGTTACCATGGCTAACAATAGAAAGGATAAACCAGCACAAAAACAAATATGGGTTCAAATGAAAATTGGTCAAACCATCCTCTATCATGTTTTCCTCATACTGAATGGTCTAATATGACACCTTAGAGGTAGATTTCCCTACACCTGAACAATTGTACTATTGATTTCTAATTGGAATATAAATGACTTGACTGGATTATTGTCCATCCGACTACACTTTAATCAAACCACACATGCACTATTCACAAAATACCAACCTATGGCTACTCAAACAAAAATAGGTGCAGAAAAATATACACTAAAGGTGTGTGAGTGACTTGTCAAAATGGCAAGTTACAGGAATCAAAATACAAAAAGTCTCTACACAAATTTAAGGTTGGAGATAGAATTCTAATCAAAACTACAGATTTAAAAATACCACAGGAAAATTAGTACCATAAGTTCTATAATACATATGAAGAACCAAATACCATCATTAAGCAAACAAGTCCCATTTTAGATAAACCAGGAAAGAGAGATTCAATACATGTGTAATTACTGCATCTTAAAACCTTTCTTTGGCTGCTCATCAAATAAGTCATGCAGCTAAAGAATAAAAGTAACCATTGAGCAAGGTGTAAAAAATGATGTAAATCACATCAGAGAAAAATAAAAGCAACAGGTGGTTAAAAATAAGTACAAGACTAGGGATGTGAAGTTTGATGAGGGTATTCCTCAGGAATTCCTCAGCTAATGCTCAAATGTGGTCACTGGGGTACCTTGAGACTAGCCAAGACATAGGAGTCAATCCATTCCAATAAATAGACCTTCTAATATTTTATTAGACACCTTCATGAATCCAGTAAGTCTTAAAAGAGAGCATGAAGAAGATTAGCAAATAAATCTATATGCCATCTGTGACAGAGTCATATTACCAATTAAGTTTTGACCATAATGTCAAGTCTAGATTATCCCACAAATGATATGGCTCAGCCATAAGAAAGATGATAAACTGCTCAAAATCAGTTATAAAAGTATGAAGTAGTCAAAAAATATGTTTAACAAACCTTCATCCAATTTAAAGAGAAAAAACCTTACATTAAAACATATCAACACAATTATGGGTGTTACAATTAGAATACAAATTAAAATTTTAACCCTGATGAGCAAGTTACATATTTTTTTGTTATAAAAAAGATAAAGTTTCAAATTATACACTGAAAAATAAATACACCCATGTATATATATAAAATATGATGAACAAAGAGTATTATAAGTCATCAACTAACCAACATTATGAGGTGAACATAAATAAAATACACAAAATAATTACCTTATGTCAAACATATTTCTAAGAAACCAAACTTGGAAATGAAAAGATAATCTCAATAAATATTTATTTTAATAACATTACATTGATTTACAATTATGCAATAATGGACAAATACAGCAAGCATGAGAAAGTCAAAATCTTGACAAGTGTATTATTTTTTCTCTTAACAGAGCAAGATGGACATATGTGTTCAATTTTGAGAACAAACTTCAATCATGTAAGAATAAACAGTAATTTACTTCATCTATCAATATAAACCAAAACCTGAAATAATTAAGCTAATTGTTAAAAACAAAACTTCAAATTTAAAGCAAATCATCACAAGAAAATAAGTAAATAACCATTAGCAATCAGCAAAGACAGTTTTTTGTGCCATTTCCCTATGCATAAAAATACCCCTAGAAAAAACTACACCTATGGAATGAGGGAACTGCAATGTGGTCTGGCTAAAAGAATCATGCTGTAGGAGGATGGACACCAGCTCTTTAAGCTTATAGAAGTGTTATGATATGTGGAATACCTTTCTATATTAGCTCTTTATTAAATACTGGTCAATGTCAATGATCTTCACTGGATCTCCTGTCTTTTTGAAGGAAATAAACCAGATTGAATTGATTATCTACAATCTTGGAATGAATGCATGTCAATTAAACTTACAGGCAGTACACTGCCTGACAAAATCTATCACCAGGAGGAATAAACTTTCAACATGACGAACAGTGCTTGCCAGACTCAAAAATTTTTTTTAATTTTTATCCAATTGATTTGTATTTTTATTTTATTTATTATTTATCATCATATTTTAACTTTCCATATTTTTTTTCTTTTGTTGCCAAAGCTTATATTTCAGAAAATGGGAATGTTTATTTTAAGCATAGAGAGAGGAAGAGTTAGATTTCATAAACATTTTATTACATTAATATTTATTTTATAAAGCACAAACAGTAGTTTGACATCATCTGACTGAATGTGAAATAAGGTAAGATTTTGATGTTGTTCCATGTTAAAAGAATACAGTAATGACAGAACAGAGTTTTTATTATCTGTTAAATGTTTTACTAACTCAGTATATATTTGTTTTTTAGTGTACATGACTAACTTCCTTGAATGTATGGTCTCTTCTATCAATATATGGGAATCACATATATGTATAGAAGGGGTTATCTTTTCCCAGAAGGATGATGATACTCATCATGAATCAGACAGCATGCATTACTCTATAATATGACTGTACATAAGAGTAATTAGTAAGTCAGATTAGCAATCTTCTAAAAAAAATCACCAGAGTATGGATTTCTATCATGTAATTTGGAGATCTGGATGTTAATTACATGTAACTCTATCATGGAATTTGGGGGTCAGGATATTAATTGCATGTAACTCTTAAGGTGATAGAAAACCATCCTTGACTCATATTATTATATATGAGCCTTATTATTTAGTAAATGTTATTAAGTTGTTTCATTCCATTTGATTTCTGTCTTGTTCCCATCATTGTGCATTCATACCTCTAAATATATATGCTAAACTCCAATAAACACATGTCTTTATTTATATGTGTACTGGTATTGGAAATATTCTGGGAAAATGCTGTAAATGATTCTTGCTTATATAGAGGCACAGTAGTTGTTGACCTGAGTAGTCCTATCCCTGAAAAGAGTCAGGTATGAATTCTCACTCAGTTCAAATACTGAGGCATAATGGAGCTGGAAAGAGGGGTAAGATGAAGGTAGACTAGCCTAATAACATGAAGGTGGACTAGCTCAAATTAGATTTAATGTGTGAATATAAAGCTATCTCATTGGAGATGGATGTGATCATGGGTTAAGTATTTCATCATGTCCTTGCCATCATCCTACCCAAAGATTCTAGATCTGACCATAGTTAGATGCATTGCCATCTCTTTGTGAGAACCACCAGTTCATTATTATATATATATATATATATGGGAGATGGTGAGAACCACCAGTTCATTATTATATATATATATATATATGGGAGATGGTGATCTGCACTAACTGATGAGTACTGGTTTAGCACAAAATATGTATATTGGAGATCATTTATTTTTTTCACATGTTGTATAGGATGGAATGAATAGCTGTAAGGAGCTTAAAAGTCTGAATTCAAATCCCTTCTAATTACATTATTACAATATAAACAATATACTTATACTTAAATATTACATATTTAACAAGTCATATTCTGCCCTTCCATCTTCTATGTATTTAAATGGACATATTAAGGTTCAATATGTGAGGGGTCAGAGTGACAAAGTCAACTTGAATGGCATCAACAAGGAGTTTGCGCATTCCATTATTGGTGGTTGAAGAACTAAGTTGGAGGGTGGAGAAGATTGAAGACTGTTAAATAAATTTGAGCACTGATTATATATATATATATATATGTGTGTGTATGGCAGATGATGATCTGGATGATCTGTTGAGTGCTGGTTCAGCATGAAATACATATATAGGAGATCATTTATCTTTTTTACATATATGTGATCATATGTATTTGTTGTGTAGGATGGAATGGATAACTGTAGGAAGCATGAAAGTCTGAGTTTGAATCAGTTCTAATTAAATTAATAATAGCAAAACATTTATATAAAAAAAGAAATATATGTTAGTTTAAAAACAATTGATTTAAGTCCAAGACAGTGATAATAATAATAATTTTATGTATTTAATATTAAACGCAGCAAAAGTTAGTAGTTATAAGCAATAATTAAAATAATTTCCTATTTTAATAGTTAACATTAAAATTGTTTATCTAGCTAACTGTTGCATAAAGATATATTAACTAGAAAAGGCTTTACTGAGAAACACAGACTTTACTTACATTATGAATCCAATGGGAGATGAAATACATTATATGTATATTGAATGCTATGAGTTTTTCTTGCAATAAAATAAAACTCAATATGCTATTTACTATTCCAAAAAAAAAAGTTAAGTGGTATATTGGATAATTAGGCTATAAAATTCACAAGTATGTATAAAAACATTAAATCGAAATAATTTAAAAATTATGGATACATTACTTTAAATAAATTCTAACATTACCATTAAAAATGTAAAATAGATTTAACAAAAATATTGATTTTAAAAATGGATCTTCAAAACTATGATGAGAGATAATATTATTTTGGGAAATTGATTTTCATAAATATATATTTGCATAAATGATTATGCAAATACAGCTATTTGCATAAATTATTATGTTAATATTTTGAAATGTTTTTTTTTTTTTTTTTGCATCTTCGAATATCTTTATTTTATTTCCCCAGGTGGAGAACTTTTATTGGTAATTTGTTTATTTAAATTTTCCTAGGCTTTTACCTAGCAAAATAATGTTTGCTTTTCATTGAGCTATAATTATTGTAGAATTATGATTGTCTTTACAGAGTCATGAATTATAGATTACGCTAAGTCTCATAAATCATAAATTACATTAAATTAAGAACCTTACATATAGATGATTAACGTTTATTGCTACAAATGTCAGTGCTTATTACCCAATAATATTTATATTATTTGAAAAAAAAAAAAACTATACTAGAAATTAATAAATACGGAATATTGTAACTTTTAATAGATAAAAACAATTAGCTTTTACTGTAATTCGTAAATAATGGTCCTGAACCCATTAATGCACACATTATATGTGTGTTTTTTATAAACTAGTGTGTGTATGTATACATGTAATAGTTAACTATAATGCTGGAACTCAAAATATTGGGGGGGGGGGGCGGTGCATTGGTAAATTAAAAGATTGATCGATTGTTCACTCAAATACGCGCGCTCGCACACTCGCACAAAATTCCAATATTTTTCTACCTATTCTTAAAAAATAAAACAAAAATGGAAAACTGCTCAAACACTTTAATCCATCAGGTGGGAAACTTGGTGAACCAATGCTTTTTCTTTGATTGTTTTTCTATAAGGCAGTCTCAAGAGGTCTTTGACTTACCATAGGAATTTAAAGGCTGTTTATCTTTGCTATTTATATTTTATTTTAAGCATTAAATAATCTAACAATATTAAATCTCAAAGAAATATTGACTTTGTAAGATCATGTTAAGCAAATGTTACACACTTCTTGACAAGTAGTAAAACCATCATCAAATGAAAAATATCAAAATATTTATTGATAGAAACATTTGAAATGACATTTGGGTTGTGATCTTTGAACTTTTAAGTTCTAGAACCTGCTACTCTACTGCTGCACCAAACTATGTAAGGGCATCATCATCATTATCATTTAGAATTTTTTAAAACTTTTATATATTTTCAAAACAGTTAAAGAACTGGTTATTAGTTGTTTTTTTTTTACTTTTGTAGTTTAAATTAATGATATTATATGTATTAAATCATATAAAGGAAAGGTGGCACAATATTTTAGCATTCACGGCATATGCTCAACTGTTAAAAAAAATAGCGAATTTGAAAATACTACATTTTATAGGTCTAAAAAATAAAATACAAAATGAGACAAATAATATATATATAAAACAAAGCACGTGGATGATCTTTATTATATATATATATACATTCTTAGCATCAATGATTTCTCCTGTCTTAATATTGTATCTTAGAATCATAAACATCACATGACCACCACTTCTTATACTTGTGTATAACTGTTGTTAAAACAGGCAAAACTCACTATACGTATTGTCACACACAGCAAGCTAGAGTAATCAATGGATTCAAGAAGGCTTGTGTATAAAATCCTTATGAGTAGACACATGGGGATTTTATGTACAAGCCTTCTGGCATCCATTGATTACTCTAGCTTGCTGTGTGTGGCAATACGTATAGTTAGTTTTGCCTGTTTTAATCTTAGAATCATATCTTGCGATTACAGTTTATCATTACAGGTTACTAATTTAAAATGGCTAATGATCATTTTGCCCCATGATACAAAAACATCCTGGTTTATTTTGTGCACAAATAGTAATGATTATATATTTAGATCCATCTATTCATTCTGATAGCATTAATATGTTTTAAAAGTATGTTTTATATGTTGTCATAGTTTACACAAAGGAAAAATTCTCCCTACAGTAGCGCCACTCAGTGCAAGCCAGAGTAATCAATGGATGAGGAAGGTGTGTGCATAGAATCCCTATCTAATGCCTAATCATCCAATATCCCCAGACTAGTTTCCAACTTATGTCTTTTATCAGTGAGGAGCTTTGGTTCTGAGAGCACTGCACTTAGATCTTAGTATCTAATGCAATCCTCTGACAGCTACCTTTTTACCTTATT
Source organism: Epiperipatus broadwayi (assembly GCA_028023455.1). Lineage (NCBI taxonomy): Eukaryota > Metazoa > Onychophora > Udeonychophora > Euonychophora > Peripatidae > Epiperipatus > Epiperipatus broadwayi. The sequence continues at coordinate 75,679 of JAQFVV010013447.1, read as the reverse complement.
AGATAACTATAAAGCTTTGAGCTCAAAATAAAAAGACAATACAAGCTCACTAGCTTGTATAGTTATATAGATCTAAACTCAGCTCAGCATCCATACTTTTTGGTATCTTTGGATCTTTAATAACCACTGTTACCATAATCTTATTGGGCAGGATTGATATTAAACCATTACACATCACATGATCACCATTCTTTATGCTTACACAAGCTGTTTACACAGAGACAAAACTCTCCATCCAATAGCACCACTCAGTGCAATCTAGAGTAATCAATGGATGCAAAAGGTTTATGCATAGAATCCCTATCTAGTGCCTACTCCTACAATATCCCCAGACTAGTGTCTAGCTTTATCTGAGAACACTGAACTTAGATCTTAGGATCTAATGCAATTCTCCAGCAACCACCTTTTACCTCATTAGATAACTATAAAACTTTGAGTCCACAGTTTAGATGAGTGATACATGTTTATTTACTTTATTAGCTTTAAATAGTTTGGTGCAGTGGTAAGATGTTCAGATTCCAGACCATAAAGTTCTAGATCTATTCGAGTTTTGGCATTTACAGCACTGAAACTTATTATGAACTCCTGAATAATAAAGCCATTTGATTATTTTGTCTTGCTTGGTTTAGGGTATCAGATTCTGGACTGTAAAGTTCTTGAATCAATTCCAATACTGGTATTTCCAATAAACTTTTTATGAGCTCTTGAGCAATAAAGCCATTCAGTATACTAATACATAATGATTTAATTTTACTTATGTACCTTTATATATTTTGCATTTATTGTGAAATATCAAATAATAAAAAGAGATCTTTAATATCTAAATTTATAAGATTTTTTCTTTTCTAAATAAGACCCAATTTGTTTTTCTTTTTTAATTTAATAAATTAATTTTTATATATTGTGGCAAATTTCATTTATATTTGCTTTATTTGTGATTACTTAAAAAATAAACAAATTATCCCATTTCTAATATAAAAAAAAATGACTGACAAGAAAAATGAATAACTAATGATGGATTAAATAAAAAAAGAATTCAATTTGTGATTTCAGAATGCAGCTAAACATACTACTCAAATCTTATCCTTGTTTCTCAACTTCGAAAATTGAACATTTAATTTTCAATGTATTTTTTACTATTTTCTTTGTGTTATTTTCCATTTAAAATTATATATTTTATTATCAAGGCTATATTCAAGTTTTATAAAGTTCTACACATTAGGATAAAAAATATAAGTAATCGAGTTATAACATATAGATGCACATATTGAAGTAATAAGCAAGAGTTTCAATTTTGCTTCTAATTCAGGAGAAAGGATATAAATTTTAATAAATCTTTTAAACAATATATATATATATATGTGTGTGTGTGTGTGTATTATACCAGTCAGATTCTTAATTCACATCAAATTCAAATGCTCAATAATCAATTTCAATAGTGTTTAGCAAATGTAAATAATATTTATTTTACATGACCACCCATCGATGCACCATTATATACCTTATAAAAACTGATTACAGGCTGTCTGCTATCTTTTCATTTAAGCATAGCAACAAAAATAAAATTCATCCAACACGATGTTAGTCATTAACTAGGTTATTTTCCGGACCATTTATTACTTTAATTTATAATTTGATTACTCAAATTATGATTTCTATGAAATGATACTGATGAATATATTTTTCTAATAATAATAATCAAGCATTTATTTTTTTAATTTATTTTTAGGATAAGAATGCTTTTATATCTTTTGATATTATCTTTTCTGAATTCAGTCTTAGAATTCAATTGTATAAGGATCACATCATCATTTATCAACTTATTAAAAAATACATTAAATAAAATCAAATTACGACATTAAAATACATGTCTTTAAAATCTGACATAATAGCAAACAACAAATCCAATATTTGCAACAAAAAAAAAAAAAATGAGAGAAAAACAAAATGAAAGAAATAATTGTATTTATAATAATAAAGACTATATATTTTTTTGTAAATAAAATTTAAAAATAGAATAAAAAACAAAGAGTACTATAGGAGAGAATTAATCTCTATATTCAGATTTGTATTTTTCCCTTAGTTGCAACCAAGATATTGTTTTTCATATTATATTCCAAGTAGATATAATAATGATGGATTGATTTTGTTTTTTGACAATTTCTTATTTTTAGATAATGTAATCATTTTTATTTTGACTGTAATTAGGATGTTTGTCTTGAACTTTAAAATGCATTAATCCTTTAGTTGATGAATAATTAGATTTTGTCATATAAAAACAGGCAAATATTGCCATACCAGCAAGCTAGAGTAATCAATGGATGCCAGAAGGCTTGTGCATAAAATCCCCATCTAGTGCCTACTCATCCAATATCCCCAGACTAGTTTCTGCCTTGTGGCCTTCTTCAGTGAGATGGGGATTTAATGCACAAGCCTTCTGGCATCCATTGATTACTCTAGCTTGCTCTGTGTACCAATATGTATAGTGAGTTTTGCCTATACACAAGAATAAGAAGTGGTGGTCATGTGATGTTTATTTTGTCATGTTTATTGGATGTAATAATTTCAGTTGCATTATTTTAAATTTATTTTGAAATAGTTATACTATAATTATTTTTATTTTGAATACTTTCTGTTTTCAAGACTTTTATTAAACAATTTTATTAGAAACATTTATTAATCCTCTTGCAGGGTGACAACTGCATTGTTACTCTGATGACACATTTTGTAATCATTCAACATTTGATCTTAATATTAAATCTCTATTCTACATTAGAATTCAATACATTGGACTTGATTTGGTAGAAATAATATTTACAAATTAAAAAATCATATCTTAAGTTTGAAAATATTGAAAAATTAATATTAAACAGTAAACAAATGTTGTTTTTATCAGTGAATGGTCAATGATCAATAGGAAAAGTCAAGGAGAGTGACTTCTGAAAATCAATGAAATTTATTTTTAAAAGGTGAATAAATAAATGTTAATCTCTGATAAATCTATAAAATTTTGCTTTAATGTATTAAAATTATTTTATAATTTTAAAAATAAAACATATACTTATAAAACAAAAGTGTAATCATGTATAATTTGTCTTTTAATAATTATTATAGAATTATTGTGCAAAAATGTTATCAAAAGTTTGAGGTATAAAATTATAATCTACTTTTTAATTAATAATAGTGATTTTAAAAAGAAAAATGTATTACATATTACAGATTCATAATCTTAAACTTACTTTTCATTACAAAAAATATATATATTTTAATCTGTTTGATACTGTCTGTAAATTCCTAATTAATGTTACATTTTTTTAAAATTCTGGGTAAATTATAACTTGCAAGAGTTAATTTCCACTTAATGATATATATATATATATATATAAAAGCATATATATATATATGATATATATATATTTAGGAAGAAAAGCAAGCATATTCATCATCATCATCATCATTTTCAACCATTAATGACCCACTGTAGAATGAAAATCTCTCCAAGTTCACTCCTTCTTTTTCAATCTTGAGCCTCTCTTCTCCTCATCACCCCAACACACTTCCATACTTCAAGCATACTATACAATTCTAATTATTTTTTTCTAAATATTGAAACATATTATAAATTTTAGTTTATGTAAGTCAGAAATATAAATTTTAAAAAATAATTGTATGGGCACTTTATCAGTCAGAACTCAGTTATGCACTCAACCTGACTGAGAGTTCAAGTTTTTATACTACATTCAATTTAAAATTATCATTGCTATAGCAACAAGCAATCATTAAGAGAGATGCAAATGAGGCTAGTATATTGTTTATTTTTATAATATGAATTTAAAAACAAAGGTTTAAAATTATTTTGCATTTAAAAAGACGGGTTTTTTAAAAACTTTTTTGTGCTTTAACTATATACATTTATACATTTATTATAATACCAAAATAAATTTACTACAATAATGTGAATAAAAAGTTAACAATGAAGATTGGTATTACCTAAGACATAATTCTACTAAAAGATATGGTTTATTCTTCTGGAGGACATGTGATGTTCAAATACTAAGAAGATAAATGAAGGACAATGGTTACTTATAAACCCATTTAGCTTTGAGCATTATTACACACACACACACACACACACATATATATATATATATATAATGGTAAATAATATTTTAATATTAAATAAGTATAATGTCATATAAAATTTGCCAGATCTATTTTAAATAATAATTGAACTATCCACTAACTGCATGTATAATAACTTTTTACAGTAAGAAAATTAATCTTATCTTATGATATTTTAGATCTTTCTATTTACAGTTATCCAGAACAATAACATCCAGAGAGCAAACTTTAATAGCCTATATATCTTAATGTAAATTGATTTTTAAATAACTGATAGGAGCAGAGATATCTTACTTATTTCTAAAACTCTATAATAAATAAATACATGTCATATATTTAATATTAAATAATATTTTAATATTGAATAAATATAATGTCATGTGAAATTTACTAAGTCTATTTTAAATATTAAATGACTGCTCTCTAGGTGCCAAGGTCAATATTTTTTTATAATCAGAAGTGATCCATTCTTAATGTAGAGAATTATTGAATATGGGCAGATAGGTGGCAGTTCGATTATTATTTAAAATAAACATTGATAAATTTTACATTCCATTATATGTATTTAATATTAAAATATTTGTTATCATTGCATATATGTGTTTATTTATTATAGTTTTACAAATGAGTGAAATATCTCCACTCTGTAAACTTAATATCAGTTCTTTAAAACTCAGTTTGCATTAAAGTATGTAGGCTTAACTTTGCTCTCTGGCTGTTATTGTTTTGGATAATGCTAAATAAAAAAATCTAAAATACAAGGAAATAGTTCATTTTCCTATTGTAAAATGTTATTGAACATAGCAGCTAGAGGGCAGTTCAATAATTATTTAATATATATATAATAAAAATTTATATGTATATATTGTAATGATTGAAATCAAAACAAAAACAAATAACATAATTTGGGAAAAGTCAATTTTATATATGACTTACAGCATAAAAACAAATATCTTTTATGGTGAATCAAACAATACTTATAAAATATGGAGCATGAAAAAGAAAATGTAAAAATCATTTATTTCCTCTTCATCCAGACTTATAAATATTTTTAATTCTTAAGCATCATGTAAGCCAGGATACCTAAGTAATATGCACTATGCTAGACTCTTCTTTCCATTACATATAAGCGTGTGATGGCCAACACATTGAAAATATAAATCCCAAGATAGGATCTTAGTTACTACTTTAGCAGAATTAATATTCATAATGTACTATGAAATACTTGACTTTATTAATTTTTGCTTATGTTTTCTAAATTATAAATTAAGATGTGTAATTAGATGAATTGATGAATTGAAATGTATAAATTAAAATGAGAACCAGTAATAAAGTAAACAATGAATTTAACTCAACACTTTGTATATGCAAAATTCATATTTTAGCTAATGCATATTTGCTATTACTTTTACCAAAAGATAATAAATAAAATAATTGTTTGTGTTAAATAGATTGATGTTGTGAAGAATATATTGTAATCCTAAACTTATACATATGGATTCACTTCAGGACAATGACTTGCATATTATTTCCTAGTTTAATTCATTTAGGCTGTATCTTGTGTATATGTTATTTATAAACATATATTGTTTATAAAATTGGGCAAGAATATTGTTATAAACTTTAAAAGATATATATTTCTCAAATATTTTTTAAAAACATCTGCACTGCAAATTTAAATATTCTTTCTGATATCTGTGTTCTTATACAATAAATCCAAATTAATTATAAAAATCAAATGTGCAAACGATTACCTTAAATATATTAAATTTTAGAAAATAATTGTTTATTAATTGATATTATCTCTATAATGTGATATCAAGAATAATTCAACGTCAAACTTTTAAAAATGTTGATTATAGAAATATGTCTACCCTACTTTTAATGTTATATATATTTAAACTAATGTAAAAGTAAAATTAATATTCAGTAATTTTTTAATATCATTAAAATATATATTAATATAATTAAAATATAATACAATAATACAAATTTTATATTTGTATTATTTTTTGTATTATCATTTTGAAATCAACTATTTTTATAAAAACAAAATAATTATTTTTATAAACTACATTCGCAATATAAAAATATTTTTATCCTTAGTGTTAACTTCTTTTATTGTGCACATTTTTTTAATATGATGATTTTCTTCATTCTTTAAACCCAATTATCAGTTAATGATGACTTATACAAATTACCAACTAATAAGTTAAATTCATATTTGAATTTCCAATTGTTCCTTGCTTGTACTGTACACATTTATAATCTAGTTGAATAAAAGAGAGAACCAAGAAAAGTTTGAATTATCCTCCAGTTGATGAAGAAAAGAAGGGAATTACCCTCACATCCCTCTGTTGTTAACCTATCATAAGGTTTATGATTATCAAATAAATAAAACATTTAAAATTAAAAAAAATGCAAATTGACTACTAATTTTTTTCATACATTAACAATCTATCTTGCACACCAAAAAGTTATATGTGATTTTTTTTAAATTGATTGTTTATAATGCTAGACAATATTACTTAATATATGATAATTTTTTACATTACATAAAATTTAAAAATAATATTAATTATTGTTATTATTAATCACTATTATTATTTTTGTAATAGTTTCACTAATTAATCACATATTTTATTATTAGTAGTAGTAGGTGTAATTAGAAGAGATTTGAAGTCTGGGTTCAAATCCCCTCTAATTACACTTAGCTTAAAGTACAAATATTATACATGTATTAACATTTTTATTATTACTATAAATAAAAATATATGATTGTATAAAAAATATATGAAATTATTGGTGTGCTGCATGCATGCATGAATGACTATATCATATACATATGTCTATTTTATAACCATTCTGATCTTGCTGTTGAGGAATAATGATTTGCTCTTACATTTATTAATGTATAACTATATTTTCATGAGGTTTTGCTAATCTGCGCTCACTAAAAAGATTAATGAACTAATAGAATGATTTTATTAATGATTTGGTTTTCAATGTATTTTTTTTATAATTATTTATTTACTTCAATAATATATTTGACGAAAATATACTGAGTATATTTAAAGGATGCCACACATTGTCTATTTCCTTTTTATGTAACCATAGTTAGTGAATAAAATTTATCAAGACCACACTTTGGAATACCCAACACACACACATGTATAAAACTGGATCCCTCCAAATTTTAGTTATTACACTTTATTATCTTAGCTTTAATACTATCTTAATATCTTTTAATATCTTAGTGTTTTCCTGAAAGTTTGTAATGATGGTGTTTTAGTTGTATTTTTATATTAGAGTATTTCCATCATATAATATGAGTATTAAATGTATTTAGAAAAATTTAACTTAATTTAAATATTTCAAATACATTCAATTGTTAGTAATAGCACAATTAAACAGGTTAGCATATGCACAATGTTTTGAAAGGTATCATTTCCCCCTTTTCTTTAGGTGTTACTGACCTGACAAGTGGCAGTTTTAGCATGGGATTTGAACCTGGATCCTTAGATTCTTCAGTATTGAATTTTAAGGTAATACTCTAACCAATGGAACCATCCTGCCAAAGGCAAGAGTCAGTAGAAATTTCATATACTTATCTACGAGTTTCCTCCTGATTTTTCCACTTTTTCCTAAGTTGATTATCTCTCATCACACTAGGTTGGCTTATGGGATTGTTTGCCATTGTCATATGAACAGCTTCTTTAAATTTTCTTCTGGTACCTTTTTTTCTCTATCCAATATTTTTGTATTTTCCCAATTAAACATATGTTCATTGGCACATACCTGGTCTGCTACCTTAGACACATCTATTGTTTCTCTTCTAATCATGAATTTGTGTTCTTGTAAGAACTTTTCAATGGGACAAGTGGTTTCACCAATATATGTTCTTCCACATTTACATGGTATTTCATAGATATAGTTTTTTCTTTTCAGCATTTCATGTTTAGGCTTTGTAGATGTTAAAAATTTCTTGTAGTATGGTATGGTTCTGGAAAGCTATTCTGATGTTATACTGATTGCAGATTTTCCTTGTCTGCTATTTTTGGAAAAAAAAGTAAATCTGAAGGGATAATTTCTGAAGGTTTGCAACTAAATTCTAATTCACTCCCAAAGAGCTGAGAAAATTACTCAGAGAGCAAATGAAACTCTGTTAAGAGAAATAATAAATTCTTAAAGATTTTCTAAGTGTCAAGCAATGCATTCCATTAATAATGTAGAATGTTTTTTTAAAAAATAAACTTACTACTGAAGATTTTGTGAGAGTTTTTCAAGCAGTAAGAAAATCATATTCTACATTACATGCAAAAATAAAAGAATGCCAAAAGAAAAAACTTGCTAATATACTTGGGAATATCAAAAATCATAATGTACCAAGCACTCTATCAACTTCATCTGTTAAAAATCTCAGTTCTAAACATCTAACAGATACTGAAATTTCTCTTCTTTAAAGATGATTAAACTTTGCCATAACATCATCTAATATCCCTTTATTAAATGTAACAGCAGCCACCGAGAAAGTCATTGAAAAATTGCCTTTAGAAGAAGCAGCAGAATTATGCTGGTGAATAAAAAGAACACTTGACAAGGAACAAAAATTGAAGTCAAACATATCCTATAATGAGAGGAAAGCAATTAAATCTCTCAAAGTAGATAAATTCTATAATTATTCTTTCTGCTGACAAAGGCAATGCAAATGTTATAATTGATACAACTGATTATGACAATAACATACAAGAACTCCTCATAGCAGACCTGTATAGAAAAGTGGCAAAATATCTGATACCAAGTATGGAAACAAAGTTATAAGCATAACTCAGAAAGCATCACAGCTACTTAACTGATTCAGAAAAAAATAAAATAATATCATATTTCAGAAAAATTTCTCATCTTTATGGTCTAATTAAAATCCATAAGATTTATGTTTCATTAAGCACCTATTGTTAGTTCTAGAAATTCACTTTTCCAAAATTTGTCAAAATTTCTTCTCAAAGTTGTAAGTCCTTTGGCATACAAGACCGAATCCTTTCTCAGGGATTCTAGACACTTTATAGAATTAATCCAGAACATTAAAATTGAAAGAACTGACATACTGGTAAGCTTTGATATGAAAAGTTTATTCATGAATGAACCATGTGAAGAAGCATTGTCAATTGTAAAGAAAAGATTAAATGGTAGTAATAGTTTACAAACTAGAACAGTTCTTTCTATTGATAGTGAAACAGTCAGCTTTTCAACCCAACTGTTTCACCTACTATATATGTTATATAGTAGTATTCATACCTATATACATACCACCAAAACCTCATATATTTATTAATAATAATCTAAATAAATCCCATCTAAATTTAAATCTAAATGATACAATCATATGTGTGTGCGTATATGTTTAAATCTTTACAGAAATATTCATTTATATAATTCATGAGGCAAAATACGCACATATATAGATTGGTAATAAATTGCTAAGTAAAAAACTAATTATACATGTAACTTTAGACTACATATATGCAAGAATATAAATGTTAATAGATTATAAGACATTGTGTTTTCTATAATTTTATATATTTATTAAATTATATATTTTCAAAATTGTATAATTCTGCATATATCGGTAAATTAGTATGGTCAGGTTACATATATAATAAAATGTTTTTCCAAATCTTAGATTTGTTTTCTGGACACACTGTCACCAAAATAATTAATCTTTACTGGTAAAAAATTAATTAAAATTTTATATTTAGAATAAAACTTGGAAAACAGAATAAATTACGGCCTGTCAATGGTTTTTTTTTACCTATTTAATATTTGACACAGGAGGCTTCCGTGATAACTGGTGATTATCGTACGGGCCAAGAAAACAATTCTAAGAAAATAAAATAGTGAAGGACAGGGGGGGAATACTGGTATAAAAGCAAGGGCAGCCATATTTGAAAATTAATTAAAAATATTCTTTCAGAGAGTTATTAAAAATTATATTTGTAATAAAGTGAATAACCAGCATGTCAGGGTAAGTAGGCTCAAAATCTAGCCTTCTGCCCGGCGAACAGCCATCTAAGCCGAAAGATCATGAGTTGACCTCCGCCAGCACCGAAAGATGTCACACTATCCAAAGAACTTGCCAGTACAGAGAAAGATCAAGATAAACAAGGGTAATTACCACTTCCAATCTAAAAACTTTGACTAATTCCAAATTTAAATGCTAGCTTAATCTTAAATTAATGGCCATTCTAATATTGTAAAGTAAACTTATGTATATTTTGTTTTATAATTTTAATCTAAAAATTCGCATAAATTATAACTGTAATAACTGTATTTAAATCCTAAAGTCTTGCCTGATGATAAAAAAACTAATTTAAAAACCTGGTTTAAAATGTCTAAATTAACTGATATAAGATGATTTACCTGATAAAAACATGATTTAACTGATTTTAATTGATAAAAATCATTTATCTGATAAACAAATTATTGAATGATTTAAAATATTAAATGATTTAATGTGTTTGAGTTGATTTTAAACTCATCTATAAATGAATTATGATTTATTATTTCGATACCTAAATTACTCGCATTCACACACATCTTTATCAATATAATTGTATGATTTTATGTTTTGGTTTACTCCTAAAATAATGTTTGATTTGGTTAAATATTAATTTGACTCCGAGCAATTAAATGCTATCTGTATCGATTTGCTATAGCGTGGAAATTAAATGTTTTTACAAATTTAGTAACATATATTATACAATAAGCAGTTTAAAGTAATAGTTAAAATTTCTATGATAAGTTAATGATAATGTTTGCAGTCATTAATCTTACGGATAGCATTATAAAACTAAGTCAATTCTTTTAAAATGAACAATTATCAAATTCCACTTATTGGAAACTTTATTATGTTTTAAAATGCATTTCTTAAGTTAATCTATGCCAAATTTTATTATTTAGTTAAGTTAACCTGTTTATGCTATAAAACATCAAAACCGAGCTTTATTCTTAAATTAAACTATTAGCGAGTATTAAATAAAGATTCGCTCGCATATATATGTAAGTGCGCATATATATATATATAACATGTATAATTATATACGAAATAAAAAGCTCTGTTTTGGAAAGGATAAAATGTCTAGAATTAAATATCATTACAAACATATTACTACTCTAAGATGGATTTGCTTTTTAAGTTAATATTTTAAACAAATATTTAGTTAAAGTGATAAAAATACAGCATAAATCTATAAGTTTATATTTTAATTCTCCATATGCTGTAATCCTCCTTAAGCTAATTAAACCAAAGCCTATATAGATCGCTTTGTAGATTGGATTCATAAATTCCCTAAATAGTATTATTAAGAGTACTATAAAAAGAACTGATGTGGGGTAGTTTCATGAAAGAAACTTTTACTTTAGCATCATAATTTTTTTAAAATATGATTATGTAGTCAATGGTGTATATGTGTCCTTACAAAATGCTATGGCATATTTTCTTATTCTGTACTCCTTTAACACTTTCAATGATTATTATTTAATTGGCCGAATGAGTTAAAAATCAAAACTTGTAATTGGCCAACTCACAACTTTAACAAAATCTATTGTTAAAATAGATCACTTTTAATAATATAAATACGTTAGTTTCATTTGTAAAAAGTATATTACTGAATTTTCAGATTACGAAAGCAAACGAAAGTCTTTTCAAAAATAAAATTTGATTTATAATTTAAAAAATATTCAATTGCGGTGAAATAAAAGTAACCACTATTCAACCAACCAAAAAAGATTGCTGACGCAATCTTTTTTTTTTCACTTTAACGTTACGATCAATATGTAGCAATAAATAAATAATTCTTGGTAATATCTTAACTATTTTTCTAAAATAATTTGATTTTTAGTATTATTTTATCAATAATAATTTGTAATTCAATTCAAATATTGTTCAAAATGTTGTAAACATTCGTTTATCATTTTCGTAATAAAAATCAAAACGAACGTAACTTTTTACTTTTTGGCAGCCATTTCCCTTTCTGACAGAAGTGGGACAGCCAATAAGATTCAAGAAAAGTTGGTGAGGAGGCAGTGCTTTGGTTTTGTTTGACATATATGGTCATTTTTATTGATTTTTTACTTGTAAAATAACTCTGAAGAGGGCACCATCTTACAGAACTTTTGATTTTCTTTCAAATGACATATTATATGTATACGTGCGATAAAAAGTAGCCGATTTAGAGTGATGTCAAATCTTTTTGTTTTTAGACGAGTCATGCATTTTAAGCGTTAATGGTCGCATGTCATCGCACTGCACCATTACCTTTAGTTCAAGCAATTACTTCCTCAGATGGTGACTGGTACATGCCAACCAATTCTGCATCTTTTAAATGGAGCATAAGACTCATCCAGAGTGTAAGACTCCCACATTCTTATAGAAATTGCTCGATCTGCCAAACTAAAATGGCCTCCTATACCACAGCAATGAGTATCGGTCGCAGGGAACCATTACTCGGTAAAAATCCCATGAATAAGGCACATATGAGATGCAAATAAGACTCAGAGTTATATAATTTTCTTTACACACTTGTATCTGAAGTCTAACTTCTGTTAGTCAGTTCAACCAGCCATTTTAATTGTTAATTCAGCATTGATCTGACATAGAATCCAATCTAAATAGCATATTACTGTGTAGAGAATATATTAAAGTATTTGTGCTAGTTAAATTATGTTAAATTATGTTCTTTACAAAATTTATTATCACTTCCACTAATGTGGCAAATCTAAATCCTTTATAGTATAAATCTGGCATAGATAACCATGAGCAAAGGCAAATTGTTCTAAATTAAACTTCCGCTCATGCAAATTTTACTGTATTATAATTTTATCACTGTGAGTGATAGAGATATACATGTATAGCAAAATAAATAATTAGTTGTAACCTACATAATATCACCTGCTTGTGATATGAGGCTATATACATATATATGTAGAACGGCAATGCAAAACCTCCAAATTTTATTAATCATACCAGAAAGCTGAAATCACTTATAAGTAAACTAACTTATATATGTAAACCAAACTGCATAAATCTGTACATCCAAAATTTGCTACTGAAAATGTATTACTTATGTGTGAACCCCATTTAATTGTAATGTCCCTGAATCACCTGTGTGTGAAATCAAACCTTTACTTACTCTATTATTGTTTTTAAATTGTTATTTACATTGAATATTATTAAATTGATTTTAAATTTACTCTAGTTTCTTGTGTTAGTCTTGCTCACCAACTTACTATTATTTAAACTTTGGTAAATAGCTTTATAATTTATTGAAATTTTAGATATAATTAATAATGATAAGTGTGCCATATGATGCCTATATAGATGTGCTATATAAATTACCCATTGTTACCCATCTTGTGTGCTACTGTTGAGCTACAGCTGGCACGTGAAGAACAGAAATGCTGCTGTGACCTCAACTGTGTCATTTGTAAGGTCGTAAGTCTATGAGCAATGGTAGAGGAACTAGGGTTAGGCCAGATCCATGGCTTCCACCACCGTAAACCTGGTCGGCCTTAAGATAATCTATCAGAGTTCTAGATTTTGTTGCACAAATACACATATTTGACCGTTACAATAGTATAATAGAACTATTAACTTTCTGCATTATAACACAGAATTCTTCTAACAAAATCATGAAATGGCTATGGGTTTACCATTGTCAGCTCTGATTAGCAATATTTAGATGAAAGAACTTGAAACCATAGCCATAAAAACTACTCTCTATCCATCTAAAGTTTGTCTTCACTATGTAGATAATACAAATTGTTGTATGGTCACATTGTGAAGCGCTGCTACAATGTTTAAAGAAAAGCATCATCAACATATTCCCTTAAATTAAATTCACAACAGAATCAGAACAAGAACAAAAATTGGCATTCTTAGATGTTTTTTGTGACAAGACTCCCTCATGGCAAAATCAAAACTACAGTTTGCCAAAAACCCACACTTACAGGAAAATACTTAGCATTCACATCCAATCACACCAGAAACACAAAGCATGGAGTTATACTATCACTATGGAATAAAGCACAAAAGATTTGTTCAGAAACTACAATTTGAAAAAATAAAAGATCTATATAGAACAAACTCTTATGAAAAATCATTATCCATCAACTGTTATTAAGAAAACCTTAAATAGGCAACAAAAAGGACCAAAAAAACAATTATTGGTTCTGTAGTCCATACATACATATCAAAAATAGGAGAAAAATTAAGGAAAATCTGCAATCAGTATAACATCAGAACAGCTTTCCAGAGTCATACCACACAATGGGTAATTCTAACATCTACAAAACCTAAACTTAAAATGCTGAAAAAAAACTGCATCTATGAAATACCATGTGAATGTGAAAAGACATATATTGGGTAGACAAATTGTCCCCTTAAAAGCACTTGCAAGAACACAAACTGATGATTAGAAGAGAGAAAATAGATGGGTCTAAGGTAGCAGACCATGTATGCACCAATGAACATATGTTCAATTGGGAAAATACAAAAATATTGGATAGAGAAGAAAAGGTACAAAAAAGAAAATTTAAAAAATCTGCTCACATGACAATGGCAAACAATCCCACAAGTCAACCTAGTGTGACTACACATAATATATGGAAACCACTAATCAACATTGCTCTTAGGGAAAAGTGGAGTAATCAGGAGGAACCTTATAGATATGTGAAATTTATATTGACAGTTGCCTTTCACAGAATTGCTGCCCTAAAATTCAATACTGAAAAATCTAAGGATCAAGGTTTAAATCCCATGCTAGTACTGTCACTGGCCAGACCAGAAACACCTGATACAGAGGGAAGAATAATACTTCTCAAAATGTTGTTCATATATTAACCTGTTTGATGTGCTATTTGTAACAGTTGAATGTATTTGACATATTTAAATAAAGTTAATTTTTTCTAAAGACATTCAATACTCACATTAGATTATGGAAATAGTCCAATATAAAAATGCAACTTTTAATATCTTGGCTTTAATAAGTTTTCATATCTAAACTTTAATACATTTACTTTCTTAGTAATTTTTATTTTATATATAACATTATTTATTGAACAATGTCTTTTATATTTAATCATTTCATTATGTAATTATTCAATTATATTCTTAAACTATGAGAATGGATCGACCCTTTAAGCAGAGGGGAGAATACCACTGATAGCATAACCATCAAAGATAACCATGGCCAGATCAAACTATATTAAGCATAACATGACCACATTGCTTGTCCATGGACCACCTCAACTGCTGGAATAAAAACTCTGCCATCCAAAGCATTTTATTTGTTTTGAGAATCAAACTCAGGTGCCAACCAACTATATGTTATAAAGCTGGCATGCTTGGATGATAGGCAATACCAACCAGCACTTGAGAATCAAACTCAGGTGCCAACCAACTATATGTTATATAGCTGGCATGCTTGGATGATAGGCACACCAACCAGCACTTGAAATATCCAAACTAACTCCTACTCTTAATAAAGGGGATCCAGCATATTAGCTTAATGCATGTAAACATTTATCTTTTTAAATAAATGGTGATGCAATACAAAAGAGAGAATACATCAAATAATAAGCAAACAACATTATTTATTCATGCACATCCACTGTAATATAGCATAAAATAATACAATTTTACATAGAAAATATAAATGATTAGTTCAGGCTAAATTTTATAATAATCCTTCATTAAAGTTCATTTTATTTAAAAATAAAGTGTTTATAGACAGTTATTATGAAAAATATATTTATCTAGGTTTTCATGAGATTGAGATGACACTATTCATTTGGTTTTGGTTTTCATTAGTGTTACTTTCCAACCGGTTGGCTTTTGGTTTCTATAAATGTTTTCCAGGCTTGTCATCCATTCTTCAGCTTGACAATGAGAGAGAGATAGAGTAGTGGCAGTATCTATTTTATGGCTTAATTATTGGTTTTGGGTGTTGGTTCCAGGCATAAACAGTTGATTTTAGTGGAAGACATAGGGTATGAAGCCCAGTCAAATACTTCTAAGGCAGTCTAGCAATGCATATTGCTACTTTTGTGGCTTCTTCAGTAATATTTTCTATAGCAGTAATGACTGGCTTTATCCAAACTTAAATTTCTGAATCTCTGTATAGTTGGATGAATCAAGTAATGAATATCATAATAAATCAACAACAATATGAAGATCAGAATAAACTAACAAATTAAAGACTGGAATGAATAACAATAGATAGTTGCGACCTTTATACCTTTTCTCTCCTACTGTTTTTACTTACCATAGCTTTATTTTTTATCATACTTTAAATCAATTTTTTAAATTAAATTTTACATTTTTCTTTAATCTAATCTTTTTTCTAGATTAATTTATATCTCTTCCCATTGACTCCAATGAGACAGTTACATAGTTCATAATTAATTGATTTCAATATCATTATCAGCTAGATATTTTATTGACATTCAAAAAGATTTCTTTCAATAATTAATTAATGTTTTTATTTTAGATTTTTACTAAGATTTATTTTTGAGCATTTATTTTTTCATTTATTTTAATTTATAAAAAAGGGAGTATGTTTTTAAAATTTTATTTCTAATTCTTTTCCCACCCTGTTCTCAATAAAAAGCTTTATTCTCTTTTTTTAAAAAAAGTAACACAATCTTTTACTTTTACAAAATTACATTTAAAAAATCTTTTAAAATAATTATTTCTTTAACTATTCTGTCAAATAAATTTGATTATATATTTTTAAATTATGCAATATGTAACACAGATATATGTGAGTTTCATAACATATATCACATTAGCATTACAATATATATATATATATTGTGAGAGTACCATATGAGCCTCATCTAAAACAATTTGTGTTTCTTTGTGAATTTAACTGTGCCTACATCGAATCAACAGATATAAATAACATACACCTATCTTAAGCTTTTCATATATCAGCTATATACATAAACTAGTTAGTATTAAAAGAATAATTCTAAAAATGAATAATTCTAGTTTATTTATACACACACATAAATAAATGTTTCTAACTAATAGTATTTTTTTTATTAATATAAAACTTGACATTTGACAAAGCCTTAAGTCAACATTGCATTTTTATTAGTTGAAACAAAGGAAATAAAAGTTTAAAGTTCATTACAAATTGTATATTTTAAACAATAGAAAGCATGAGCATGATTATGTGATATGCTTGCAGAAATTATTGTTATAACAATAATCTTCTATTTAGTTATCAAGGTATTAACTATGTCTGTAAATTTAAATATGTTGGAATTTAGAACACATTTAAGAAAAAAAGAAGATTCATCATTTTGAAACTGTCTTCAAGTAATTAATTTACTTACTTTTAATATTACAAAGAACTATAAAAAAATAATCATTGAAATTGACAAGGTTATAAGAGTTATCAACATCTTCGAAATGAGCTTTCAAAATATATATTTAAGAAGACAAAAATTTATAAAGATGGTCTTTGGCTAGACAATTTATGCCAAGGATTTCTGCTGATGTTTTAAACCTGAACATGTGAATTTATTCCTACTTAATGCCTAAAGTATAATCATCATAATTTCCACTAAAAAAGTTGCCTTAATAATGGAATATTATATTGAAGAAGATTTTAAATATTTTACTACGCAAATATTTAAAAGAATAAATATTTGGATTACCTCTTCGAAGGATGATCAAGGAACATTACCTTTCAACATTCATTGTCATTTTATTTCATCTAAGAAGGAATATGAAAACATTATTCTTTTGTATCTTGGAATACTTCGTTGTGCACTTTAATAACTCTAAAACTTTATTTCCTTTGTGGATAATTATATTTACATGGAGAAATTATTTCATATATTAAATTGATTTTAACAGAATAAGTGGAGAACTGATAAGATGAACATTTTATTTTTATTTATTTAATAAAATTCATATGTTGATGTTTTGCTATATGCTCTGATGAAAATGATGGCTTACTAAGGTAAAAGTTTTTAAATTATTTCAATTTGAAAGTAAGTTTTATTATATTCCAAATTGAATCTTACCTGACAATTAACATAATTTCTTTTTAAACATACATAAGCAATATCAGGATACATTCTATTATTAATCTGGTGTGAATGGATGTTATCTTATATAGGCATATAAAACACACTGAATCATTTTAATGACACAATACGTAGATTTATAATGTATGGTGGTATTATTTATTGTACATGTGATTTTAAATTATATATGTAAATAATTATATTATAGTTTTTGAATATTAAATAGCTTATTATTATATTATATAAAAGACCAGATTATAATTCTAAATTCTAATATTTTTATTATTTATGTGATAATATTTTTGTTTCTATTACAGATTAAAATGTGTTAAACTTGATTTTAAAATTAAACACGTCTCGTTTGTTTATTTTATTTAGTCATTATATAAAACCAATAATTATAAATATACATACACACACACACACATATATATATAGAATCAACTTAGCAATTTAATATTTATAAAAAAGTTATATATAGCTTATACTAAATTTATCATTACTATGGGATATTTGTGGAAATGCCTGAAGAGAGTCAATTGCAATTTCTACTCTGAGCTCGAATTCCGAGAGTAACGAGATTATTAATAGAGGAATGGATTGGATTATATTTTAAATCACATCATCCATGGCATTCTATAAGAAGATCCAAAGTCCGACTATAGGTAGATGCGACTTCCTCAAGTCCTGAAAAGAATCGTCCCGTTATAATATATATATATTGGAAAAAGCTAATTATATACATATAAGCTTTACAGAGTTAAATAAAAATATATAAAATAATAATTAATAGCATTCATTCATGAGTGACTATTGTCATTCTATCCCTGAACAAAAAAAAAATCATAAAGAAAAAAACATCAAGAACAAAATATGTTAAAGATGGGTTTATCATAATTAGGCAAACTAATTTGTGAAGTACAAATATCAACATCTATCATATGCAATTTTTTAAATCTATTCACATAAAATCTGTTTATGTTGCATTTTATTTTCTTTTGCAACAAATCTTTATTTCTATTGGACTTGACTATTGGCAGTTTTTTATTGTGTTCTGCATTCAGTTCATTATAAAATACTTTTGGGATGTCATGTATGTTTGCTTCACATGTTCAGTTCTATGAAAATGCATCTTTATTTATATCCAGTAGCACCACATTTAGCAAAATGAAGAACTGCTTTAGTAGTCTTATAATCTTGCCATCATACTTTTATAATCTTATAGACCAATTTTTAGTAAACTTTTTTCAATGACTTTATATTATGTTAATAGGTAGTCCATTTTTTTCTTCCATACAATACATTTAGCAGAATAACAGCCTTATATGCAGCTATTGTAGCTGAAGTATTTATATACTGTATTCCCAGTGAGTACATTCCATTTTTATACACACTATAAAGTAAAAAACATAATTTTCATATTATTTTAATTAATTTTCACAATGATTTACTTTATGACTACAAAAAATATAACTAGGCAACACTATGTTTAAGTACGTTTTAATATTCATCCTCAAAATCCACAAATTCATCTCCTGAGATACTTTTGTTTTAGATCACATACTGAAGCAGTTGGATCTAAGTTCGATCCTAGCTTCATGTTATCTCACATGTAGCCCACTTCAAACCCTAGTACTAACCATGAATTTCCGATGCACTGGGGCTTTATACGTTCAATACATGCTAGTTTCATTAAAAAAAATAGTATTATACAAAATTATGTTAAAACCAACTAGCTTGATATTTAAACTAGTGAATATCATTTATGAATTCATGATAAAATTATTCCTGAATTTATATATATTATAACTGCATGGATTGTGCATATATATTTATAAATATTTAAATATATATATTTGTTATAAAGTTTCATTGTGTCGGAATGTTTTATTTTACTTTTAAACAGTTTGTTCAAATTTTAGCGATTAAAATCTATATTCTTTCCATAAGCTTTCAGATCATCCATTCCCAAAAACAATGGGGAATTTATATTAATTAGCAAAAAGATAATAATTTAAAATGTAAGGAAGGTTCTTAATTAAAATAGTTTTTTAGATTTATAAATTCATTTTCTAATTAGAAAATGAATTCAAAGTTAATGAGATTGAAAGCCTTATCGAAGGAATGTATCTAAAATCAATTAGTAAAAAATTGTAACATTGATAAAGCAAGAAGCATTAGCCTTAAGGCATGGAGAATCAGAAATAGGTGGGAAAGCAGCAGACAGTGTAAATAGCCCAGAAAAGTTTGGAGAGGGAGAAGCCATATTTGTTTTTGAAAGAAGCTACTAGAAGCTACATGCATATTAAATTAAAAAGCTTTATAGTGTCTCCATCATGGTGAGGAGCTAATTTCGAAAATCTGACCACTGGGCCTGAAGTTCCCAGAAGGTTTTTAATGTAGCTTCTAAACTAAACTTCTTCCACACCAATCTTGCTGCTAAAACCTGAAAGAATAAATCAAAATGCCATTCAAATAATTTACAAAATGCGCGCCTACATTTCAACACAATCGGACTCTGCTATGTAAACTCAGGAACCAGCCAAGGAAGAAATGGTAATATCTTTCTTAAATGAACCACTACTTTCTGGCCAGTCTCCAAACATTATTTACACTACCTTTTAAATTAACTACTGTAAAGGCTCTTCTCATGTTATAATGTTTTAATCTAAAGATTAGTCTTTCAAACTAATGAGCATGTGCTTTTTGAGATGAAAGTATTCATTGATTATTATTAACATTTGTAAAAAGTGCATGTTTGTTAGTTTGAAAGACTAATCTTTAGTTTATTACAATTTATAAAACAGAGTGCTATATAAATAAATGCCTCATTTACATATGTTTAGTTTCATTTAAGAGTGACGTTTCATAAATTCTAGATAATTTTGTTGACGTCATTCATTCAGACATAGTAAACAGTGATTTAAAGTGATTGATTTATCTTCACACTTTCACATCCAATATTTAAGATTTGCCCATATATAAGCATTTGGATTGAATGAATAAGTGGATTCATTTTATTCATTCGCAAAGACTTTATTTTGTGTTGGAGATGAAAGTATTCATTTATTATTATTAACATTCATAAAAAGCACATGTTCGTTAGTTTGAAAGACTAATCTTTAGTTTATTACAATGTTTTAATCTGTAAAAAAAAAGTAATTCTCTATTTCTATCTATCTCTAGTCTTTAAATTTAATATTTGTTAACTTTCTCATTTCTTACGATGGCGGTTCGTTTACTAACTCTATTATATATTTATTGAATAATTATTAATGCCATTTATTTTTATTATATGCCAGTAAAACTTCAACTTGATAATAATTCCTTTCATTACACTTACCTCATTAAAATAATATAATATCAAGTTTTCTAGTAATTTTTTCCATTGGAACTAATTGAAGACGGTTCTATTAATTATCGAGTTGAAAGAGTTATACAATTTTGCTATTTTTATTAATGGCTAATAATAATTTATTAGCTCTGTTTCTAACTTATGCCCCTGACTATTTATCTAGTTTATTCATAATCTTAAAATGTTTTATTAAAGGTCGATAAAGAAAAGTAAATGAATATATTCTAATTCAAATTTTATACTTTCTATTAATTTTCAGGGAGGGCATGATGTTTGGGGTATAATTAATATAATTTCTAATTGCATTAAGTACTTTTTGATTAAAGCACATTTGACTTTAATTTAACTTGATCAGGTCATCATGTAGAACATTCTTTATATAAGATGGGTTTTATTATTTAAACACGATGATTACCAAGTCATCGTTTTCTGAATATTGCTGATGCGAGCCATCTAATGCTTCTTAATCGGTGATCTTCATGTTATTTTAATTATATAGGAAGAAAGCACATCCTCCCTCGCTTATTTATATTGGAACACCAAAGGTTCGTGGCTATGACCCGGCCTGGTTTTCCCTGTGTTCTATGGAACCTTCATTGGACATCAAAGACTTATCAAATACAAGCTGCCCTGCTATTTTCTCAAATCACCGACAAGCCATTATTTTTCATATTTATTTTTATAGCTCATAAGTCGTCAGTACCATTTACTTCTCAGTTCCAGTAAGCCCGCTTTCATGCTCATAAATCGCGATGAATTGATTTTATTTAAAGTCGAACAAATTCACATTCATTTATAATTAAGTAAGTTTTCTGTTAAATATTAAAGTTATGCCCCAAATACTTATCTTGCTCTTTGTGAATTGATTTACGAATGTGAAAATGAATTTTACATTCTTTCTTTAGAATTAGAATAATAATTTCTTTCAAAGCCAAATACCATTATCTACCTTTATTTACTTGTCTGGACATAAGCATGTATTTCTTATATAATTGTGTAATAATTATCGGCATATAATAATGACTGCCATTCTTATTGTAAATTATAAATTCCATTTTAAAGACTAGAGGTAATATATATAATCTTAATCATAAAAGTTGAACAAAATACTTATTATTATTAAACATTTTATTAACACATTTGGTTTTTTTAACTTTCTTTCTTATTCAAAAATTATTTTAATATTAATGCTCACTGTCTGTATTGGCAACCAGAACATATACATATATGAGTTGACTTAGAAATATCCTTAGTTATTTTATTATACGTTATTGTGTCAGATCAGGGGTCTCAAATCATCATCATCTGTTGAGCTAGTTTCTTGGTGCATAGTCATGTACCATCAACTTATGTCATCCATTGATTTGATCTGAGCTCGTGAGTTGGGTTTGAATTCAGTTTGGTTCAACTGAGTTTGAATCCAATTTTGCATTTCAGTCTTGTTGTTGCTGTGGGTGGTTTTTCATCTGGTACAATAAATAATCATTTTTCTTCATGAATCTAAATCATCATGAAAAATCAGTTATTCCACTGTTAATAACTATCAGTGTTACTTGTTGAATAATTATTTTTGTGAAAACTGAAAATCCTGAGCTTCTGGGGTATAATATCTAAGTTTTTAATTCTTCTAGTTCTAACCCTTTTGCAATTTCATGTCACAGATTGTGTTTACTATATGTAGTTTTTATAGGGCCTCTTCCTGTTTTTTCCCAAGTTCTTATCATCTTTTTACTTGCCAGTGACCAAAATTCCTTTCTGCTGCCCTACTTCCATGTTCTTTAGCATATACAATCACTCATAGCATGAATGCAGTATCATAGTACAATCTGGATTGTTTTTTATGTTTTTGCAAGAAATCTTAACATAAATATCGCAGAACATTGATAAATTTTCTGGATAAATCTACCAAGTTTAAATTTTAACTGTTACTGTGCATTGTTGAAGTGTGGTCATGCATGCACACATTAGATCAATTGTAACCTTGAGATGGATATGAACACTATTTTAGTGGATTGCTCCCTTTTTCAGTAATAAACATAAAATATATTGTGCAACTTATTATCTTTACAGAACAGAAAAAAATTATAGAAATGATTTATTCAAAACCATCTTTTTTTAAAAGGACAAAATGCAATACATGTATATTAATATAAACCAAAAGTTTTAGAGCTATTGAAATTTTAATTCATAATTTTGATTACCAGCACATGAGATGTACCTCATATTATAGGTGTATCTTGAGGGTAAAAAAGTGTGTCCTATATAGTGGCAAATTATGATGAAATAATCTATTTTTTGAACTTGTTAAATGCATCAGCAAAGAATGCAGTCTGTCTCACCTTATAATTCAAATCCTTTTTTCTATCTTTAAGACTACTGAGGCATATCATTCACTTTACAGATTGTTGAAGATTTTTCTTTATTACTCTTTATAGATTAACAAGTGAGTTTTGGTGTAAATCATTTTTTGAATTGGTAAGAATAGCCACAATCATTAGCTTACTGTAAATTTAAAAGCAAAAAAAAAGAAATTATAATTTTTGCATTTAAGCCATTCATATTAAAATTCTACGATTAGATTTATATCTAGCTCCAAATGATAAATAAAATTCAGCCATCATACCTGTAAAACAAATACAAATCAGAATAAAATAGCATATGTAAGATGTTACCTTTTACCTATGCTGCTTTATTAAGTCTTTGTGCTGCTGAATTTTATTTATCATAAGGAAATAGTCATTTTATTATATATGAATTTTAAGCTATTATTGTGCAATTGATTTAATTAGATTTGTCTTGCATATATATTACACCACATTTATGAAGCCATTTACAAATTATTGCAAAAACCATTGTTATAAAAATAGAAAAAGTGGGAATTATTGCAAACATCTTAGTATTAAAATTAATTTTTATTTCAAGTATTTTGTATTTTTTACCATTAGTAATAAAACTTATTATGTAAAATTAACTTGCATAATATGAATAAATTTCAGTGAACAAGCAGCTAATTGTAAATGTTGTTATGAGAGGTCAACGACAGCTGCTTTACAAGCAGTTGTCCTGGGTTGGTGAGTTCACTTCCCGGCTGATGCTGTGACACATGAGAAAAAAACCTTATTGATTAATTGAGTTAAATGCTTGACAAAAACAAAAACAACATGTAAATAATATTGATTAAGACATACTTTTTTTTGTATTTGCCTAACAAAAATCATGTCTACAATTCTTCTTAATTTTTTGCAGCCACACAGAAACTATTTAAATAATTTATTCATGACTTAAAATACATGTTTAATAAAATTTGAAAATATTTACTTGGAAACATTAGCAAATCACTCCAAATAGTAATGTCCCATGTGCAAGTCAGAGTAATCAATGAATGCTAGAAGACTTGTGCATCAAATCCCTAACTATTGTCAGATTTTGATGCAAAAATGGCTTGTACATGGTGGTACTACTATATGGAGAGATTTGCTATTATTTTAACAGCTTGGGTAAGCATAAAAAATGGTGATCATGTGATGTTTTAGTGGTTTAATATTTACTTGTTGTTAGTAAAAATGATATTCCATGATAATTATTACAAGTTTTCCTATCTTTTTTACTTTACAAAATGAAGCAATAGAAGTGGGTTCAGTTGTTATGGTACATCTTCACAAAGCTATATATTTATAAAAAATTGTAATAAGTTTTAGAATTAAAATATACATCATATTTTAACTCTTCTTCAGGTATACCAAGAAAACCTGCAATCTTTCTATTTTCAAATTTACAAAAAAGTTATTTTAATTGATACAAATAATTGAATTATATTGCTTATAACACTTCTTTCATATATACTTTAATGCAACAAATTTTCTTAAAAACTTCTTTATTTTCCTTACAGTTTCAACTGTCCAGCAGTCTTCATCAGAGCTACAAAATTTGAATAATATAACTATAAAAAAAATAAAGAAGTTTTTAAGAAAATTTGTTGCATTAAAGTGTATATGAAAGAAGTGTTATAAGCAATATATATGATTATATGAAGATATGCAAAGAAAGTGAAAGAGAAGAATAAGAGAATAATTAAATTAATAGGTTGTATTATTATGAAGAAAAAAAAATCCAAATATTTTTTTCATCTGTTTAAAATAACATTATTACATAGAATAATAATGCAATCCACTGAATTATTATTATAATATCATTTTTTCAGATCGATATATTTTTTGTGTGTAGGCACAAAAAGATTTAAAGGGAAAACAATTAGTAAGTGGTTATAACTTCTTTACAATTTTAATTCATAGTTTTTTATTAATTGCTGATTTTTTTCCTTTTAGGTGTCTATATTGTTTATGAAGTTTCTCATTCATTTTTTTTCTATTACACAGATAATATCATCCCCCCCCCCCCAATGAATTAAATCATTAATGTGGTGGTAGTAGTGGGAGACAGTGGCAATGGTGGTAATAGTGGTAGTGAGATTGTGGTAATGGTGATAGAAGTAGTAGCAGTAGTAGCAGCAACAGTAGGAGTAGTAGGAAGAGTTAATAGTAGTAATAATAATAACAGTAGTAGTAATAATAATAACACCAACAATAATAATATTAATAATTAAACAGTCCTAATACTACATGCAAAAGATTATATTTTGATTTATAAACTTTCAACACTTTAGTTCATTATTCTATCACTGTATTAAATACACAGGACATTAATAATATTAAATCACTAAGCATCACATGATCATCATTTGCTATACTTACATGAGCTGTTAAAACAGAGGCCAAACTTTCCACACAGGAGTGCCACCTAGCCTCACTATTAAAATCCATAAGCTAAAAACTAGTCTGGGGATATTGGTGACTCTAGATAGGAATTTTATGCACAAACTTTTTTGCATCCCTTGATTACTCTGACTTGCACTGGGCGGCGTTACTGTAAGGAAAATAGAAAGTTTTGCCTCTGACATTAATAATATAATCCTACCTAAAAAATAATAGTTAACAATATATACATTTAAAATATCGAAATTTGAAATAACTGCCATTTTTGCAATGATGATTAGATGGATTCATTATTGATTAACAATCATTCAAAAATAATATTTTTATTAAAATTAATAGTCATTGTATTTAATTAACTTCTAAAGTTCAGTGAGCAATTATATATTCTATTAAATATTTTTTTAATTACGATGGCGTTGAAATCTTACCTTACATTTAATTTAGCTGTAAGAATTTGATTAAAATTGGAAAATTAGTCGATAAAATCGACCCTAATAAAAGCAGCGTTATTTTATTTTCCATCTGCTGATTGCCTCCCTCATTTCCTCAACTGTAAACTATGGTCTTATTTAATTTCTTTTTCCCCATTCCTCAGGTTCCAGTTTCATAATAAATGAAAGAATTAAAATAAATTGAAAGATAAAAAGCTAGAAATCTATATTAAACATTTTTAGTAGATGTTTGTGTACATATATATAAATTTAAGTAACTGCGGTATAGTTCGCTACATTTCATATTGCTTATCCTAACAAGATTTCTTATCAAATTTTTGTACAATGGAAGCAAGCCCGTTGCATAGGTATGAGGCGCCTTTGTGCAAGATAAATTTTAGCACCGTTAATCTCATAAACAGAGCTGGCATAAGTGCATTGCAATGTCACATGGCTTTGCATTTATCAAGGCCCCGGGTCTCTTGATCTATGACTTTTGTGAAAATTATAACATTTTATGATATGCTAAAGGAAATTACGTTTTCTTTTTCTGCCTCCTTAATATATGTCATATAATGAATATCGTAGGCGAAGTAATACAATTGTAGATGTACTAATTTGTGGTAATGCAGATTTTTTAATTACATTGTTTACCTAAATGTTTAAGTATTGAATCACAATACATAAAAAATAATAATTAAATTAAGATGATGTTATTAATGGATTCACAATAAAACATTGAAGAAAATAAAATATTTTCTTTTTGCATTATACATTTTCTATTTTGTTTTCTCAAGTATTTATTGATTTAATAAAATTTGCACAAAATCATATTTATAAGAAATAAGCAATTATTTATATATTAAAAGTACTAATTTGTGCAATTTTAATATATCTGTATTTAATATTTAAAAACACGTATATTTTCCCTACTAAACTTAATGTAATTATAAGGGACTTGAATTCAGACTTTCTAACTCTGACAGCTATCCAGTTCATCTTATACAACCAATACACATGACCATGTACACGTGAAAAAGATAAATGATCTCCAATATATGTAATTTTATACTAAAGCAGCATTCATCAGTTGGTCCTGATCACCATCTCCCACACATATATACAAACAGTGCTCAAATTTATATTAAGATAGCAAATCTTCAAACTTTATAAGACAATTTTCAATTTTCTTCACTCTCCAATTATTCAGCCATCCATATCATTGAAAGTCTGAGGATGGCACACTCAAAACCTTTGTTGATGCTAATATCAGTTTATATTAAGGTAACAAATCTTCAAACTTTAATGGATAAGCTTCAATCTTTTTTACCATTAACTTTGAAGATTTGCTATCTTAATATAATCTGAGCACTGATTGTATAGGATACAATAGAATATTAAAAATATATTATTATTTACACTTTTACTTTTTATTTACATATTAACACCCCTCAATTTTGTGGAAACTATGTGATAAGTAACAATCAATTTTAACTAGATTAACTCTACTCTAACCAACCTCTTGTTTTTTACTTTGTGTTATTCAGAATCTCAGTAATAGAATAATTTTTTCATATGCTTGTTATTTCAGTTTAAAAACTTAATCATGCAATATAGTCATATAACTAAGGATTTTAAGAATTTACCTTATATTTATTTAAGAGAAGAAATGTTCACAATTACTAAATACAATTTTTTTAAAAATTTGAATTTATTAATCAATTAAAATTACAAGATGAATACAATATATTTTTCTGGTTGTCAAGCATTGCTGTCTATATCTTATCTTGTGTTTAAACTTCCAGCAATGTCTGGTTGAGTTTGAGGCTGTGAGGGAATGTTCAGCACTGAGAGTTCTCGTGTTGTTTGGAGGTGGAATATTCAGGTTTCAGGCAACTGATAGATTGCTCAAGTGTCTTTAAATATTCCCATAGGGTTTACTATTTGGTCTCTTATCTTAATTTTTTTTATGATCTTGAAAAATGTAGAGTATAAATCACAGTTATTATTTTTGAAGATTAATTGACATCATAACAATGTAATATTAGTTATTCAAGGCAATTGCTGATCTACATAGAGTAATGTATAAATTCAAATAGCATCTTTAACTTCATCCATCATGTTTCAGCACTCTGATAACTTATGAAAATGGAAAACCCTAATGCATAAGGTGCTTAACTATTGTTAATAATCAAAGTCAGCAATGTTGAGTTAAATCCATTTTTTCCTTCAAAATTGAATTGTCCAATAGACTTCTCGAAAAACTTACATGTTCAAATTAGTGCTAAATTTTGGTGTTCAGCATTTAAAATAGAATAATGTTTTGGGAGATAACTTAGTAGATTTAATAGGATGTATGGGTGAAAATTAGAGAAAACTTGAAAACAATGTTTAAATTTGGTCAAAACCATCACAGTTGAGCAAAGTTTTCCTTAAATTGGGTAAAATCTCTGGTTTGTACCACAATTACTTAAACAGCAATGAATAACATTACTCTTTCTAACAAATGAATGAGCTATCCAATTCTGATAACAATCCCCACCGCATCCTCTTCCCAGCTCAGGCCCAAGGAAGAACTAAAATTTAGGATCCCAGGGACCCTCCCAACTACCAGACACTCTCATTTAGTCAGCAAAGCAAAGTTAAATCAAAATTTTTTTTGAAAAATGAATTTTTCCATAAAATTTTCTAGAAACTTGAATGGCTGCCATTTACATCTAATAGTATTTTAAAAAAAGTTGTAATCATTCTTTCTTGTTATCAGTTGGTGCCATAATTCTTGTATGAAAAGAGATCTGAGAGATAACTCTTGTCAATTGGAATTGGTTTAGGAAAATATCATTCCCTAAATTATAACTAAGGTGAGTAAAATGGGAAGCCAGTAACAGAGTGGACTGGAGTTCCTGCTCCCTCTAATATTTTAAAAGCCATTGTTCTACATGTTGCAGTTTCTTTGGTTTAAAGATAAATTAGAGTAAGAAAAAAATCATGCAATTGGATTCTTCCACTAGAATGGATAAAAAATTTTGTAGGCACATTCCCAGTTGTGTGGTTACAAGTGAAGTTGTATAGGTCTGACAATAATGCCATGTTAATAAAGTGTGTTTGATAATATTTTTTTTAAAAATTGTTTTAAATAATTATATTAGCAACAACTTGATAAAAATATATGTTTTAAAAATTCAACCTCCCACAAATAACTTGTTTATATTTTCTATTAACAAAAATAGTATCTTTTGTTTTCATTCAATAATTAAATACACTAACAGGTCAACAATTAGGTATTTAGCCAGGATTTATTTAAGGGAAGAACCTTAAATTTTCATACTTAGATTGTTTATTTAATAAATTTTTAGAAGCCATTAGAACCCCTTGCATTTTATTTTGTTTATTCATATGTTATATTGGATAACTAAAAAAAACAATTAAATATTTTGGCATGCAAAAATATCTTTTTTAAAAACTATGTTTTTTACTCATTCTGTTTTGCTTACATTTTCATTATAGTGCATATTATGAATCAATTAACAAAATTTAACTAGAGAACAAGTAAAAAGCTAATACTGCGTTAAAAAATAATATCTTTATTAAAAATGGAAAAAGCTATGTAATAAAATGTGTAAAAAGATAATGTGGCACAATAAAAAATAATAACATTGCTATTAAAAATAGTTTACACAAGACAGCAGTGTAATCAGTACTAGGATCCCACATTCAGAAGTCAGAGACTCTTATTACTACTCTAAACTAAATAAGACACATGAATCATGTAAAATATAATTGACAAACTTAATTTTATCATATGAAAAATTACTGTGATTATGAGACAACATTTTTAAAATAAGTTTTATTTATTTATTTATTTTTTCTTCATATGTCATAGCATCGGCTGGAATGCAAACCCACAACCGAGTGCAACCAACTACTTGCTTGCAAGGCAACTGCAATGACCTCTCGGCTAACAACACTTGACATAAGTTGTATTTTTAAGTTAATTATTAATAATAATGTATTATTTTTTGTATAAATTAGGATATTTAAATCCAAATAATTGGGAATGTAAACATTTTTATTTACATATATATATATATCATTAATTGTAGTGAAAAAAAGGCTTTGGACTATTTTCTTTGGTATAATGGTAAAATATATATGTAGTATATTTTGAGGCTTGAGCAATTTTCAGATGTCTAAG
Source organism: Epiperipatus broadwayi (assembly GCA_028023455.1). Lineage (NCBI taxonomy): Eukaryota > Metazoa > Onychophora > Udeonychophora > Euonychophora > Peripatidae > Epiperipatus > Epiperipatus broadwayi. Next base: position 44,707 of record JAQFVV010013447.1, on the reverse strand, counting down.
TAAAGAAATATTTAAGAAAAAGATAAAGGAGTATTCCATTTATATTTAAATAAAAAAGGATGTGTTTTAACAATAATGTGATTCAGAAATCTAAACATTTACATACATGTTTTATTAATTATCACAACAAAATGGTGTCAGCCTGTTTGGTTTAGCACAATAATAAGAATATATACCTAGTATATTTTGAGCTCAAGCCTGGAAATTTAAGGCTCAAGCAAGTTATGAAGTATTTCACTCATATTTAAATAAAAAATATCTACATTCAAAATGAATTTCTAACAATGAAGTGATTTGAAAATGTAAACAGTTTCATTTATATATATAAATTTTATTAATTATCTTGGCATCTTGGCTTCCCCATGATGAAGCATCTTTGTGCCTTGCACAACCTGCGCACCCACATGTGGCAACCCTGAATGGAAGTATTACAGCCTTGAAAGCTAAAGGTTCTTAAATTAACGTTTAACTCTGTCACTCCTGGTGCTTGTATGTCACATGATTTTTCAAGAAAATAATCATTGCATTATTATTGGTTTAAATTAACTCATTTAAATCTTAGGAGAGCTTCATAAAAAGATCTAAATTGTTCATTACTTTTTAACTTTTATTTATATGCGATCATTTTTTTTTACTTTTATCAGTTGATGACTTAAACAAAGTTCATGCCTTTAAGCAATAATAATTAGTAGTACATCTTATTTAATGTATATACAACCTTCTTGACTAAGATGTATTTATAAAAAATTAAGAATAGGATACATGATTTTTTTTTTTTACATTTAAATACATTTGATATTTAAAAATACTAACAACTTGATTGCAAAATTTATTGATAATAATATAATAGCTTAAATAAATTATAAATGTGGTAGATGAGTAAAGATACAGAAAGATATATTTTATTATATAGGGTATATGAGCACAGACTTTCACACAGCCCACCACTCTCCACACTATCTCATAACACTGATACACTTGAACACATATGTTGAAAAGATAAATAATCACCAATATATGTATTTCATGCTAAACCAGCAATCATCAGTTGGTCCAGATTACCATCTCTACACATATATGCTATAAGTGCTCAGATATATATTAAGATAGCCAAACCTCATACTTTAATGGACAGGCTTTAATCTACTCCACACTCCAAATCTTCAACCATCCATCCAATTGAAAGTCTGATGATGAAATGCTCAAAGGCCACCCTGAGGCCGAGATTCTTGTCACACCCATGTTGACCTAAAGTCAATCTGACCCCTCATGTAAAGAACGTAATCCCTTTAATACATATACAAGGGATGGGCAGACAAGATATATTTTAGTAAACTAGTGTCAAACTGAACATGGAAGCTATAGATACAATTGTTCAGTTTATGATTTATGTTTAAAGGACTAGAACCATATTTTGTTATGACACATTACAGCTATTGAATATTATAAAAAGCCATTCTTTACATGTGTTCATCATGAAAAAATATTTAAAATAATTTCAATGGAAGTCATGAGTAGGTAAGTAAAAACAAATCTTTCAAATATTCCACCAAAAATCAATAGCTTTTCTAGCAGTCTAATTTAGAAAATTAATAAAGACATTATCTAGTAGCTATTCAGGACATTGAGTGTTCAGTCGTTTTTTATTTTTGTTTTACTCTATAGCTATGAAAAATTACTATATCCAATCTGATTATTATTGGATGACTATGGATTCTTAGTCTATTTGGAGTCTAAAAAAAAATTTGTTTTACTCAACTAAAATTAAACCTGGGTTATTAGCATCACATATATCTTTCACCTCCCAACACCAATAGACTGATAAATAATACCAAAGACAGGATCAAACCTGAACCCACCCCTCAAGTTGTGTACAAAATTACCTGCCCCCAAAAAAATTGCATGGCAACATATTATGGAGAGACCAAAACTAACATTGCCACCAGAGTAGCTCAACACCGATACCTTTACAATAAAACCAAAACAAAGTATGAAGGTAATTCGATCCATGAAAGAAACTCTGGACATGCTTTTCTACCTACCACAGCCAGTGTCGTTTGCTCTGAAACAAACGACACCAAACGTAAAGTTAGGGAAGCTTACTTCATTGCGGCTAACCCATCGGCAATCAACAGAAGAGAGGCCTGCTATTCCCTATCTCGTAAATGGTCCATGTAACATCTGTATATAAATTTGCATAGTTTTACAGTTATTAATAGAATAACTCACCATGAATATGGGACTGTAGACTGTCCCAAAAGCGCTTGGCAGTAAAAATTTTGACAATTTATTAATAGCTTCATTAACTGTGCGCAGAGCACATATATATATTAATATATCTTTTATAATCTATTGACTTATTGAAAAATAACAATTCATATTTAGTAATCATTTATATAACTTTCTTTAAAATATGATCTACTATGCATTATTTTGGTTAGCTTGAATTAAAATTTTTTCGTAGATGATTTATAATGTTCTTAGTAAGTATCTTGTATATAATTGATACTTTCTAATTTCCAATATTTAATTTTTTCACATTTCTTAAAAATAATATCTACAGCATTTTTTCATTCATTTAGTTATTTTATATATAACTTCATCAACAATCCCTTTATTTATCCACTTATCTTTTACTGGAACTTTTCTTCTTTTCATACATTCAGTGGCATACGGAAACGGAAACACGATAATTTTTATGTATGTTATTTGTTGGATTATTTCCAACATTTTGTAACATTAACAACGGAATGTCTCTTAAAAAATTTATATTTTCTAAATACATTCAAGTATCAATAATTGGAACATTGTTTTTATCTGTGCATATTTCGACTTTACCTCAATCCTATCACAACCACGCCCATAGACCAACCTTTTACATTATAAAATATACACGTTTTCAAATACGCTATATAGCACATGGTATGATTGAAATTCATAAACATGTGGGATTCGAACTCAGACTTTCACACAACCTACAACTCTCAGTGCCATCTTATATTGTTGACTCACCTGATCACACACATGTTGAAAAGATAAATAATCACCAATATACGTACTTCGTGCTAAACCAGCACTCAGCAGTTTGTTCAGATTACCATCTCAACACATATATACAATTAGTACTCAGCTTTATATTAAGATAACCAATCTTCATACTTTAATGAGTGCTGGTTTAGCACGAAATACGAATATTGGTGATTATTTATCTTTTCAACAGGTGTGTGATCAGGTGAGTCAGCAAGATAAGATGGCACTGAGAGTTGTAGGTCATGTGAAAGTCTGAGTTCAAATCCTGCATATATTACATATGTAAATGCAAGTGTAAGCCTGTACAATGTATTAAAATAGATTATGCAGAATATGCACGTGCAAACACACACTCAATGTGATTTAAACACGCATTTTAACTATTCTTCATATTAATGCTTTTCGTATTTTTTTTTGTTAAATTGTTTTTTTTTTAAATGTAGATTTAAAAAACGATTATAATTCTTCATGTCGCAGCTCTAATACCACAGTACCGAAAAGTCGTACTTCAATTAATATTATTATTGTTGTATTTAAAATACAAGCATTTACCTAATCTTTTTTTAATTGAATTTTCAAAACAGAAAAAAAGTACATATTAAAAAAATCTAAAACATAATTAATATTAAAAATAGATCTATTCTTCTTTTTTTATTTATATGCAATTAAATATTTTTTCTTGTTTACAAAAAATACATACAATCTCCACTTACATTAAATACTGAAGTACACAAAAAGTGATATGTTAAATTTAAACAAGGAGAACAATTTAATTTGAGTTATAGCTATTAAAAATAGTTTCTTGTTTAACATTCAAAAGAAAAAGAAAAATCAAAAGAAAAAGAAAAATCATAATAAGAATAAACAGATATTGGTATTTTTTTTCCAAGTCTTTATTTTTAAGTGAAAGAAATATGTTTATTGTTTAGATAAAGATTTTAAATATTTTTCAACGTTTTTCAATATTTTTGTGATTAGAATACTGATAACATAGTATATCTTCCATGAAGTGCTTTCTATATATTTTTATAATTATTTGTTATATAAAAAAAAACAACCCAAACCAATCTTTGCAGAGAATTCATCATTCTTGGACTGTTAACTCTTTTCAACTGTCATGACAGTTGACCAATGTCTACACCAATATAACAACTTCATTCTTATTTAAATATCACTAATATTATCTATTTGATATTCATATTTTAATATTGTTGTATGGTGTGAAGATGGTCAGTTCAAGACTACTGAAAAGAGTGTTGAGCCACAACAATACTTGTTCTGGAGTGACTGACTATTGGTCTAATATTTTTGTCACACAATAACAATGATAAAATAATAAAGATGGCACCTTGAAAATTTAATATCACCGTAATTTTTTTTTATATATTTATAATACAACCATTTCTTTATTAAATATTAAACATAGGTATAAATAATATATTCAAGACTTATAGTACACACATCATAATATATATAAATAAAGCTGGTTAAACAACCAACCACACATAAACATGTAAATGAATGAAAAGCTAGTCACTTATAGTAATGCATAGAAAAAACTAGCAATTACTAACATCTTGATTACAATCATTCATTTTTAATTTTAACTGTCACATATAATAGTTGTTTATACATGATAATTTGCTTTATGGTGTACTGTCCCTGGTGCACTATTTTTAATTTGAATATACATGTATTTATACATGTTCAAGAATTTAATTTTTTCTCTCTCTTGAATAGAATCCTGCTCTTTTAATTTAAGTATTAACCCTTTTCCCGCGCTCGACGAGACTCCTCGTCGACATCTAAAATCACTCTAACTCAGTTCATTTTTATACGATAAAATTCGTTAAATAGGTATTGAATTCGTTTTTAAAAGTTCTGTACGATGGTGACATCTTCCGATTTATTTTAGAAGTAAAAAATAAAAAAAAACGCATTTAAACCTAAACAAAGAAGGAACATTATTTGTGATTGGTTCTTAGCATGCTCTCAGCCGAAAAAGACATTCTGATTGGCTGGAAAGAACAAAGAAACTGCCTGATCAAAGAAAATAAAGAAAAATGCTGAGATTTTCATTTCGAATACGATTTAAATTATTATTAAATAATATTTATGGAAATTAAACATAATTTTCAGAGAGAATAATAAAAAAACAAAATTATTTTCGAAAAATATTGAAGATTTAAGTAAATATATTGAAGATGTAGTAAAAAGAAATATTTACTTTTCTATAACGTAAAAGTCGATCTTTTTGTTTACATTATAACTTTTATGTTGCCGATATAGAATATCTTAGAATAAATAAATAGCAATTTATTTTTGAAAGAACTTTCGTTTTCTTCATGACCTGAAAAATTAATTATATACTTTTTATAAACGTATCTGAGTTGAATTTAATATTATAGGCGAATATGTTTTAACAATAGGCTTTGTCTTCAGTTTGTGAGTTGGCCAATTAAAAGATTTGATTTTTATCTGATACAACCAATGATTTAATTAGCGGTTTAAGGGTTAAGTGTCATAATGTTAATGTATGGAAAAAGGGGGCTAATATTAATCTTCAAGATCACCCAATAGTGGCCCTGTTGTGGAATAAAATATACTATAGTGATAATGTGATTGTTAACTTTCTTTATGCAGTAATGTAGATGACTTGCTGTTTATTCACATGTACAATTGTGTGGGACTTGATTAGCCAACTGGGCTACACATACACATTCATATATATATATATATATATATATATATATATATATATATATATAAATGTGTGTACACATATATATATATATATATATATTTATTTATTTATTTATTTATCATATATAAATGTGTGTACACTCACATTTAATGACATTGTAAGTTTTTGTTTTTTATCACTGCACCATTCAGTTTCATCTCCATTCATTAACTTAGAAATCAGATCAATCTCCTACACTTTAGATATATTGGTGCTGATTTAGTTTGTGCTCATGGCCATTTTAAAGCCTAAAGACCAGTGAAAACCATCAACACATCCGACCAATAAATGACATAAATATTGAATAAACATAATTTAAATTCATATATATATATATTCATATGACATAGCATCGGCCAGGAGGTGAACCCACAACCATCTGCAACCAACTACTTGCTTGCAAGGCAGCTGCAATGACCTCTCGGCTAACATCACTTGACTAAATTAATATTTTAAAAATCATAAGCTAGTAAAAATAATAAGCTTTATTTCATATAAGCATATAGTATAATCTTTTGGTATTTGGAAATTATAAGCTTGGTTTGATCAGACTTCTGCATCTTTTGGATGATCCTTCAGATCAGTCAAATCATCCGTCCCCCTCCCTGCATATTTCAGTGCTTTAAGCCATCATATTTTAAATATTTTATGAAGATAATTTTTTTAAAAAAAATCCCTAATAAAATAAAGCATATTATTTTTACTAACTTATAATTTTTAAAATATAAATTGAAAGTACTTTTATTCAATATTTATCTCATTTATCAGTTGGATGGGTCATCAGTGGTTTTTAAATTTCAAAATGATCATGAGCACAAACTAAATCAGGACTGCTTATTTTTATATAATCTAACCCTTATTGATCATGCTTAAATCAGGACTTCATCTTATTATAAGCTTAATTTTTCAATTGATAAATTATTTGTACAAATTTAATTTATATATCACAGCAAAGAGAAAGTTTCTCAATTTTAACTATCTACAAAACTTAGCTCTAAGCATAAGTGATTCACTTATGCTTTTAAAACACTTATTGATAGGTGAGTGTAAGAAAATTTAATATATCAATTCAATAGCACATGTGAAGATTCATTTCCTACCATAAGATTTACATATTAGGTCTTAAAATAAATATATATTTAAAATTAACCTTTTTTCATTATTAAGAAGCATGGAAATGGTGACACTGCATATTTATATATGCTGCGATTATATTTGTAAATTGTATATGCATGTTGTGAATGGAATCTATAAAGTCTTTTTTTAAAGTAATTCAGGTTCAATAAAAAGAGTTAAATGCTTTATCACCAATAACAGAAGAAGAAGAAAAAATATATCTTTAGACATAAACTTGAACAATAAAGTACACAGCCTGTAAAAAGTTTATGGTGGATTTAACAAGTTATAAGAACTGATATTTCATCATAGTGGTATAACTTCTGCAATTATATAATGTTGTTATTTTGTCTAATTTGTTGAAAGGAAATGACGTTTGATCTTCTAGCAATGAAGCATAAACAAATAGAAAATTTGTATTTTAATGATTCTTTTAATTCAAAAAATATGATGACAAATTCATAAAATCAATCAATACATATATTAGTTGGATTTGATGCTATTGTAAAGGCTTGTTTTTATTTAATTGACCATGTGAAATGAATGAACAACAAAATATTTTAAAATATATTTTCTGGAAAATTTATGCATGGCTTTTATTAGAGAGGTCAATCCCATTTGCATTACAAAGATTGTGAATTTCTATAAAGATTCAATTTTAATTGCTTTTGTTAGGAAGATACGACCAGTTAAATACGGCAATGAGTTCAATTAGTAGGCAGAGTATTAAAGTTTCATAATAAAATTACCTGTGAAAAATTTAAAAGAAAGCATTGCAAGATACTAAATAAATAAAAGGACAGTGTGTGACATATGTAGTTCTTACTTATGGATCTGAGACATGGACACTTAATAGAAGAGCAATAGAGAGATATCAGGTCACTCAAAGAAGTATGGAGAGAGGCATGTTAGAAATAACAAAAAGAGGTCAAAAACGCAATATACGGGTAAGAGAAACACAGGTGTTACTGACATTGTTGAAAGAATTAAAAGACTAAAGAGGAGTTGGGCTGGACATATTCTTACAAGAGATGATAATAGATGGACAATTGAAATCTTAAACTGGATTCCAAGAGATTGTAAAAAAAACCCAGAAAGAGACCACAAGTGAGATGGATGGATGAAATAAGGAAGTGTGCAGGATTGATGTGGAGAAGAGAGGCTGCAGATTGGAGAAGATGGATTGTTAATGGTTGATAATGATGATTTATGTTTTGTAGATTGATTTGTGTAGACAATGAATGCATAATGCTTTATTTTATATGTTGTGCATTCATTGCTATATATATATATAATACATACATTTATAAGTAAGTATTCTAGTGGCTAAAAAGTTCATAAATGGTTTGCATTATATATTTAATTTTTTGATTTATTCTGCATCTCAAAAAGTTTGCAATTTACATTTAAATAAATCGTTGCAAATTCATTATAATAAATTAAATTCCCAGGTTTTCTATTTAAAAGCAAAAGCTATCTTTTTTTTTTCTTTGATCTTTATTTTAATTGGAGGTTTTCTAGTTCTGAAGACATATTTATAGGAAGTGGTGATTCAAGTTTCTATTTATTTATTTTCTTTAGTTACTTCAACTAGATATCAGTTTCAATTTTGTGAATGGCTGTTGTATGGAGACAATGATGGATCAAACTTACAAAGAATACAGTTTGTAAGATGTTAAAATCCTTGTGTTTGGTTGTAATACAATGATTTTATCAAATTCTATAGAGAAAAAAAACTGGTTTTATAAGTTGATAGAAAGTGTGGAGAAATATATTGTCTTTAATACACCTGAAAAAGATTCATCAAGCGAGATGTTTCTAATACCTTTTATTTATTTGTTTATGAGAAATATCTAGGACTGTTATAATATAAAAGATAAATAAAACTGTAAAAAGGCAAATAATAAATGACAAAATATTATTAAATTTACGCTTAAATAGTTTGGATATATAATGTGTTGTTTATTATTAAACCAGTATTTACGTAAAGGTATATTTATATTAAATAATTGTAATAAACTGTTTAAATATTTAATAAATCTTGCTGATTATTTGTAAAACAAAAAAACAAACCGCATCATCTTATCATCATTTAGCTCGAAGATATTTCAAATTTTAATTCAGTTTCTTCGATGTATATCTTTTCGATATCATTCCGCCAGACTTATTCATCTCATTTGTACGTGTTACATGTGATCTCTTTTGATTTGTTTTCTAATTTTTTTGGAATCCACTGAACTTTAATTGTTCGTTCATTATCATCTTCTGTAGCGATAGGAATTCTTACATACATAAATATACATAAAAACCTTTTATACGCGCATATCTGAGAAATACGTAGGATATAAGATTATAATATCTATGCATCTTAATAATTTAAGAGATTTCATTATTTTATAATGCAATCTAAATTTGAGAAACTAGAATAAATTACGTTAAAGAATGGCAAGCAATATCAAAGCAATCGATGATGATTAAATTATATCATTAACATGTATATATATTTCACACACACTATGTATAAATATAACGTTAAATGGATCGCTTAAACAATAAAGCTATTATAGTGAAGGAGATACACTCCTTCTAGTCATCAGGCAATATGATAATAAGAAAGTGGCAGCCACTTTTAAATTGATTACATTTATATATTAAGAAGATTGTCCTGAACAATTACAGAAGAAAGCAATAGATGACTGTGTGCATGCATGTGAAAGGTATACATATATATTATTGAATATTCTGACAGAAATCAATATTTCACTTCAAGTGATGTATATTTAACCTAATTAATTTTTTTTTAAAGCTATGAAAAATTACATACAAACATCTCAAAAACATTTAACTAAGCTTAAACTCTTGTATTACTAATAAATTATTTTCAGCATCTTATTCAAATATATTATAATAATAGCGTTTTCATTAGTTATATATGTATATATAAACTGCAATATATGGGTAAGATAACAAACAGGTGTTACTGACCTCATTGAAAAAATTAAAAGACTGAAGTGAAGTTGGGCTGGACATATTGCTAGAAGAGGTGATAATAGATGGACAATTGAAATCTTAAACTGAATTCCGAGAGATTGTAAAAGACCCAGAAAGAGACCACATGTGAGATGGATGGATGAAATAAGACAGTGTGCAGGAGTGATGTGGAGAAAAGAAGCTAAAGATAGGAGGAGATGGTTTGAACTTGGAGAGATCCTGCAGTGGATTGATAATGGTTGATGATGATAAACTGCAGACTAATAATTTTAATAATCCTGCAAATACTAAAAGTACATTGTAATATTTATGAAAAATAATCTATTAATCCAATATTATAAACATAATTTATACGTGAGATTTTTAAAATCATTTTAGTAAAGTTTATAGAAGTTAATTAAAAATGGATTTTTTTTGTATGACTGGTGAATAAATATTTATAGAGATGTTGATATAGTGAAGAGGATATTATTATTTGCAAGTTTATTGAAACGACAAGTGAGTCTGATCTGATTATTATGCCATGCTTAATTAGAAGATCATTTTTTCTTAAATATTATTGTGTAATATATAAAAAATTAATTATACAGCTTTTAAAATATTGTTTATATAAAAAAAAACATAAAATATACACTAAAATATAGTATTATATCCAAGACAATGTTGGTTACTTAAACTACAAATAAGCACCTAAATAAATAGCTAATAAGGCATATCAATGCATATAAAAAAAAATCAACAATCATTTCATCACTGTAGAGTATTTCATTCTAGAATAGGGTGGTTCTGGAAATTAATGTTAATCTCTTTCTTTTAAATACTAATGTGATAATTTTTAATATTTAAATTTAAAATGCATAATTCTATTCATATAAAAACTCCTTTAAAAATATTTATTTACGTATGAGAGAGTTTGTGTTAATTTCCATGGTCATCTATTGATGTGTTTTTCTGGAACAAAATCCTGTACAGTGATGGAATAGTTGTTAATTTTTCTATGCATTGATATGAGTAAATAGTTATTTACTCATTTACATGCTTAGGTTTGTTTTGATTAACCAACTTTGTTATATATATATATTAGTAGAATAGTTGAATTATTATATATAAGGAATATATATATTGTTATATATATATATATTAGTAGAATAGTTGAATTATTATATATAAGGAATATATAAAAAAAAGTGCTCTTTCTCTCTCTCTCTCTCTCTCTAAATTTATAACACTACTGTCTCTTTTTTTAATTTTTTTATAAATGTCTGACTTTACCATTTTTGGTAATTATTTTTGTTAATTTGTATAATTTTAAAACAACTGTATCATATATATATATGCAAAAAACTTATCAGTAGTAGTATATCTTATATAATTTGTATTATTAACACACACATATATGCTTACATACATACTATATTTAAAATTTTCACAGTTATTATTTGTATTATACCATGTATTATTTTGTTTAATTCCAATGTTTCAATAAAATAACATTCATCCTCATCAACTATTATGCTTTATGTAATAAAAAGATTGAGTATAAAGTAACGAACAATTATCCTTATATGTATTTGATAATTGATCATTCAGAATAGGTGGATTACTAAAAATTGTTTTACTTCTTTCAATTTTATAATTAATTGATTCCAAGGTGATTTTAGAAGACGGGATAAAATAAGTGGCCTCCACTAGGCTGGAATACACTGTGCTTCATTGGAATTTTTTTAAACACCCAGTCTTTTTAATATTTCAATAGACTCTTTTATAGTTTTAAATCATACTTTTTTAAATTAGCTAGTATTTTAGTATTACTAAAATCAGGTATATATATATATATATATATATATATATATATATATATATATATATATATATATATATATATATATATATATATATATATATATATATTAAATTTATTAAGCACAAGCAGTTGACATATTAATAACATGAAAGGCTAAACCTTCAGCAGATGTGCATCTGCTGAAGGTTTTAGCCTTTCATGTTATTAAAATCAGGTATATGGACAATTCTAAAAAAAATATGATGTAAAAGTTGATATAATTAAATTTTCATTGAAGGCATCTTTATGCTCCTTAATTCTGACACTAACATGTCTATTTGTTTGACCCATATAGCGGTCTTTCAGTTTATGGGGAAAAATAAATTTCTTTACTAGTGTAAAATGTAGTCCTTATATTGAAATTGGATAATCTTCTACTGATTTTATCAGTGACTCCTTTAATATAAGGTAAAAAAATTGTAACTATTGAGTTGTCAATTATATCATCTTTTTATTCTAAGTATCATTATATACAATACTTTTAATGTATCCATTAGAAAGTAAAATATTTTTAGTTAGTGCTATTTCTTGAGCAAGCTGATTTTCATCAAACAAACTATATGCTTTTATCAAAATATTTTTTTCACAGAAAATTTATGAGCAGGATGATGATGAGAATTAAAATTGAGATATTTATCTGTATGGAAATTAAAACAAAATAATATGCGGTATAAAAAAAATAAGATGTAATAATATGTTGAATTATTTCCATCACCTATCAGTAAATGTTGAATGTATAGAAAATTTTAAACTGTTTTTAAACCTTTCAAATATGAATAACTTGTTGGTAATAAGAAATAGACAACACAGGTTAGTAATGACACAACTTTTCAAGTAGTATCATTCTCCACTCTTCTCCAGGTGTTGCTGGCCTAGCCAGTGATAGTATTAGCATAAGAGTCCAACTCACACTTTTAGATTCTCAAATATTGAATTTAAGGCAAATGCTCCTATGCTAATGCCATCACTGGTCAGAACCAGCAACATCTGAAGAGAGGTAGAGAATACTACTACTCAAAATGTTGTGTCATTACTAACCTGTGTTGTCTATTTGTGTGTTATTACTAACAAGTTGTTTGTATTTGAAAAGTTTAAATAAAGTTTAAAATTTTCTATACATTCAACATATTATCACATCTAATATACCATCATTACAAACCTAAAACAGTATATATATATATATATATATATATATATATATATATTAGAAAAACATAACAATATATATATATATATATATATATATATATATATATATATATATATATATATTGCCACACACAACAAGCTAGAATAATCAATGGATGCCAAAAGGCTTGTGCATAAAATCCTCATCTAGTGCATACTCATCCAATATTCCCAGACTAGGCACTAGATGCGGATTTTATGCACAAGCCTCTGGCATCCATTGATTACTCTAGCTTGTTGTGTGTGGCAATATATATAGTAAGTTTTGCCTGTTTTAACAGCAGTTATACACAAGCATAAGAGGTGGTGGTCATGCGATGCTTATCATTACAAACCTTCAGATGAAAACAAATAAGACTTTGTTTATATACATATGTATGTATTGAAATGTAAATTAAATAAGGTCCATTACTATCTGTGACTTTTGGCATCTATAAAAATGCTTAGGACCAAATGATTTTGGAACTCCTACTGTATTACAATCAAAATACTCAGATACTCTATATACTATTAGAAAAATAAAATAGTAAATTCTTGCAAACTATTCTGTAAACCAAATGTTTCTGAACATACATTGAAGAGTAGTGAAAAAAATAAATTACTTACTGGGCTAGACCACCTTCAACATAGGAAGGCTTTTAAAGTTCTTTTTTGTTTTTACCTCTAAAAAAGTACTCGGTATCCATATACTAAATAATAATTAAATGGTTTGATAATGTAGCTCGAGTTACACAAGTCAATACAATTGTCTAAATGTACTAAACACCACACCATATGCACATAATGAACACATACATTCATACATATATCACATATTTTAGAAACTACGACGATGTAAAAAAATAATTTACTAAATACATAATAATCATTCTGATGGAAAATGAATTGTAATTTATATAAATTACTTTTTATAATCTAAAGTAAAATGCTTGATTATATTTTAGAATAATTCATGTGAGGTGAAAAAAATTTTCCCTGTCACTTGGCTTATGATCAAAAATGTCATAATCTAACAATATTATCATAAACATCTCAACATAATGCATCAAATTATGGATTTCTCATTCATATTTAACACAGCGTTATAATTTTGTTATTCTTTATTATGATAATTTTCACATTTGATAGTAAATAAATAGAATATGATGGAAAATATAAAAATTCGTTTACGACTGCATTTACAAATTACTATTAATTTAATGGACATATTTACTGCTTACTTAATATTAGAATTATATATATTAACATTTCTTATTTTCATCATATAGTTTGGAATAAATTGTTTCTAAATACAAAAATTTGATTTTACGTTTTTTTAGTCATTAAAAAAATTAGCATATATATATAATTTTAAAATCGAATTATATAATCACTGCATATGTTTTACTCAAAAGCAATCACACTTTCTTGAATTTTTGTCTTTTTCATGTTTAACTTTATCCCTTTTACTTTTATGATAACATAATTTTGATCATTATTTTCTTCTCTCTCTCTTTGTGTTTCTTTCTTTCTGTACATGTATAGTCTCTCTTTTCCTCTTTGAGAGGTTTTTAAATTTTTTTTTTGCATTGTAGTGGGCTATTTAAAGATTATTTTATTTTATGTATATATACATCAATGGTATTTTGCATATGTCCTCTATAAAAATTTATGGTATTTTACATTGCAATGTTTGTTTAAAAAATCAATACACCTCTTCGCAATGCATAATTTCTGTCTATAATTCTGATTAGTTGCTTGGTAGATTAGTTGAGATCACATCAAATAACAGTTATTCAATTTCTATTGAGATAGATTTAATAATATTTAACTTGATATTAACTCTCCAGGGGTTCACAGTTGATCTGAAAGATACAATTTAACTAATATCTCAAATATTATTAGATATATCAGATGGAACATTCAACATCATGACAAGCTGTGCATTTCTATATGATTAACATTAAAATATAATGTTTAAGCTGTTAGTTTGTTTCCGCCATGGGTTTTGTAAGGATGTATCAGATTCGATAGTAAATTGTATTTAAGAGATACTGCAACTTCTAAAGCCAATGTTGGTGTAATTATGAAAATAATTTTTAGATTCCCCACTGAAAATAAATTTAAAAATCATATATTTTATCATGCAAACATATTAAAAGCAAATGTGCAATGTTTCTTTTTGCATTTTAGCACATACTTGCAATGAATACATCCTTCAAATATATGCGATCATTGTCGTTTGATCATAATTTTTATAGTATAACTGAAAGTAAATAAAAAAATCATGCATTTTATTATATAATTATAATAAAAATAAATTTCCAATGTCTTTTTATTAATGTAATGACTCTACTATTGTTACAAATGTTTATGAGTGATACATTGGTACAAAATTAGTAATAAAGATTGTCCGTTGTCTAAAAATAGTCTTGGCATCTTTCCTATGTGACGATTGTCTTTTATAAAAGTTAAACCTTGTAATCACTGCTCTTTCTGCTTTTCTTTTGTTCATTAGCTAATTGTTTTCAGATAAGTCTTTGTTTATGTTGCTCTAGCTACTATTAATGCTAACATCTACATAGTTACTGTCATATTTGTTGGCGCCAGATTGCCCTTTTTAATATTTTATTTAGATCAATCATTTCCCATGTCAGCCTGAAGGTTGTCTGGGGTGTATGGCATTGGTCATGAGTTTTTGTCTTGTTTAGTTTCTTCTTATAAGATTGGGATAGAGCCATGCTAATTTCCAATGTTTCATTTCCTTTTTGCATTTCGCTACATGTCCACAGTGTATACAACTTTCAGTCATTTGCAACTATATTTTTATATTTCATTGTTTTATAATTTCTATATTTAAAGAAAGGAAGTAAATCACCTTTTCCCAGGCTATGAGTTAAGAGGACTCTAAACATTGACCAAAGAATCCTTTGTTTAACATTTAGAATGCTTTTAAGTCATAGTTTGAAGAGAGGGTGATTTATTCCCTTTATTTATGTATACATTAAGCTATTCTTAATTCAAAATTAAATTTCTAAATTGTAATTGAAAAAAAAAAACTAAAGACACATATGTAGTTTTTTTTTGTCATAGCATCGGCCGGGATGCGAACCCGCAACTCGGGCAACTGCCTGCAAGTGCAAGGCAGTCGCGCTGATCTCTCGACCACCAACGCAAGACAAATATGTAGTTTTAATTTTATTTTTTCATGTTTTGTCATGTATCATTAAAAATGTATAACTCAAACACGTGACTCTAGTGCAATTTTTTTGGCCAGAACATCTGCAGGATTAAAGTTTGAGTGTGACTTTTACTTATACTTTAACTAAGACTTGCATCCCATTGGCCTAATATTACCCAATAAGGTACAACTTATAATCAAAAATCATTTGAATTCAGATAAATATTTAAATATATATTAAATACTATTTAAATATTTCGCAAAAGATTGATTTTTCAGCAAATGTTACTGTATAAAATGCTACAAATTTCTGTAAGTAAAACGTTAATATATATTTATGCAGTGCTTAATTAATATATATGTATTGTTACTAATTACAATTATTTTTAAAATATCACTATTTTCTATTTTTTAATCATTATTATTTATTCTGAATCATAATGGAAATAGAGGATTTTGTTATTTTGACATAAAAAAGTAGAACAAAGCAATAGAAAATAGCTATTAGTGGTAATCAGATATTTTTCATTGCTTGATTATTATACTTTTTGTAAATGAGATATTTGAAGCCATAGACTGTGCTATCCAAATTTGTTACTTAATTTATATATTTATAATAAGAAAATGAATGATAAGCAATGATAAACTAACTCAAACAGCACTAATCTTATTAAGTACTATCTATCTGGCATTTATTATTTAGTCAATCTTGAAATAGCTGGCAGGACTGAAGAAGGAGAAATAGATTTATTACTAAATATCTGTAGTAAAACAATTTGGATTTTTAAATAAATTCTAGTTTTGAAATATGGTTTGCTGATTTAGCAATTTTGTAGAATCACATGATCATCATCTCTTATACTAGCACATAATTGTTTATAAACAAGGCAAAACTCTCCATATAGTAGTGCCACCCTGTGCCAACCAGAGTAATCAACATTCGTCTGTGAGGAGCTTTGGATCTGAGAGCACTAGTCTGGGGATATTGGATGAGTAAGCATTAGATAGGGATTTTATGCACAAGCCTTCTGGCTTCCATTGATTACTCTGGTTGGCACAGGGTGGCACAACTGTATGGAGAGTTTTGCCTTGTTTATAAATCAATTTTGTAGAAGTCTTTTGTTGCATATTAAAATTAATGAAGAAAACAAACATGCAAGAAATGAACAATTTATGAATATAATCTCAAAAAAAGCTTTATAAAGCAAAAAGATATATATATGATCAGTGATCAAAGGTAATTTATTTTGGAAAACAAATAAAAATAAAAATAAATACACAAATAAAAGCTATATCACATGAAAGTTAAGGTTTCAGTCTGTAAAAATTATGTATATTCATATCAAAACAACAAATTATTTTTGCTATAGAAAAGTAAATTGTGTTTTAATGAGATTGTTTTTTCTGGATCTGAATTGCATAGTAGATTACTGGACTCTACATCATGCCAGACTTCATTTTATATCTATATTAGTATCAGTAATTTATTTCATTAATTCTATTCCAGAACTATTTATTATAAGCTACACTAGATGGCACCACCATAATTAGTAAAGAAAGAGGGAATGAATAAAGTACAGAAAATTAAAGTGTTTGATAATGAAGAGAGAGTTTGCAATAGTGGTCCTAACTTCTTTATAATAGCAATGGTTAGTAATGTGATGGAAAATAGAAATAAAAGTAGAAATGATAGTGAAAGAGGTGAATGGAGAGTGAATGATAAGAATAAGTTAGAAGAGTATAAAATAAAACATTGAAAAAACCATGGAAGAGTTGATTGGGGTGTGAGTATAAGGACCGTTGTGGTGAAACAGAAAAAATGACAAATAGGGTTATAATAAAAATATTGAGAAGAATAAAAGTAATTAAAAAGTGAGAGTTAGTAAAAGTGTAAAAAAGAGAAAAAAGCATGCAGAGAATATAAGTGTACTATTAGAACAAAGAAAGTGAAAAAGATATTGTTAAATGAGAAAAGTGCCTAGAAAAAAAGAAGTTGGCTAAAATAGATAATTATAGAGAGAATGAAATTGAATAGTAAATTGTTGGAGGATATTAATAAAAGTGAAAGAGATAGGAGTAAAAAATTTTAGAATTATATTTAAAAAAGGAATGTAGGAGGCAGAGAGATAGTATTAATAGATAATGATGTAGTAGACTGTAGCTCTAGAGAAAAATTAGAGATAATCTTAAATAGGTATGCAATGGATATAGAAAATATGTTAGATGTGAAGGACAGAGTGATAGGAAACATGAAAGCATATAGTAATGAGAATATTAGGTTTACAGAAAATGATCTGAATGAGGAGGGATGAAATTGAAAAGTGGAAAGGCAAGAGGTTTAGATGGATGGGTAGCAGAGATGGTAATGAATTTAGGGCATAGGGCAAAAGTAAAACTATTATCATGTTTCAATAAGATGGCACAGAAGAGAGATTTTCCGGGTAGAGTAATATAAGGGTAAGGCTTCTATTTAAAGGAAAGGGTAATGATCATAAAAAGTTAAATAATTATAGACGGTTAGTAGTAACATCAGTTTTATATAAAAATTTTTCATAAATGGTGGCTGGAAGGGCTGCAAAATGGATGGAAGGAAATAATATAGTGGGAAAAATGCAAGGAGGTTTTTGATTGGATAGATAGATCTATTGGAGATAGTTTATTTGTAGTTACACAACTTATGGATATGTGTAGAATACAAGTAGACAGTTAAATATGTTTTTTTTATAGATATAGAGAAGGCATACAATAGAGTAAATAAAAATAGATTATGAGTAAGTTTAGTAAATTTGGGAATGGATCGAGCTTTAGTAGATATTCTTAAAAAATTATATGAAAAATAATTACTATATGTTTCAATTAGGGATTATAGAGAAAAAAAAGTTGATAAATGAAGTGAAGAAAAAAAAGAAACTGATAATAAATATGGTATAGTTATAATTGTATGGAAGTGAGTGACAGTAGCATGGTTAACTTATGGTAATGTTAACTCATGTGTTAATAAAGATGTGTGAGATTACTTAGAAAAAGTACAAAGAGAAGTATGGAGAGTAAAAAGAGTTTAAATATATATAGAAGTAATCAGAATATATTGAGTGCAAGTTAATTTATAATAGCAAGGAAAGTAGTTTACTGATAAGGCTTGAATGGAATCATTAGCAGTAAGGGAATATGCACATAAATGGAGAAGTGTGAGTGATTTAATCTGCAAGTTATGTAAGAAAGGCATAGAAAATATTAAGCATCTGTTCGTTGAATGTAAAAGCTTATAAGCAGAAAGAATGCAAATAATGATGATGTGGAAGAAGAAATATAGACAAAGTGATTATAAAAAGTGAGTTCTTGATTTTTATGCTGGGTTTGGGAAAAGATAATGTGGATTTAGATATGAAAGCCATGGAGTTGACAAAGATTATGTTGTGGAAATGAAATGGTGCAGAATAGAGAAGAATATGGGAAAAACTTATGGTGGGGAATGGAAAGTAAAGGGAAGATGACTAACAGGTCTCTTTGGGTATAAGGACTGAAAGATCTCTGACTCTGAAAAAGGAAAAGCCATAGAGCATCATATTACATACCAGAATAATCTAATCAATAAGTTTCTTTTATGTATATGTATTTATAAAGAAAGCAAAAACA
>JAQFVV010013447.1:0-22500 GCA_028023455.1 Epiperipatus broadwayi | reverse complement strand
TTTTTCAAAACAATATTTTGTGAAAAAAATATGTTTTGTGAATGGTGGTTTTACCAATGGATAGAGCATCATGCCATTGGTACTATAAAGTTTAACTTTGCTCTATTATAACTTTAGCAAATAGATAGTTAAGTGTGTGTGTATATATATAACAGTATTACATACATATATATGTTTAAATGAAGATTCTTGCAGATCACAGATATTAATGATATTTATCTGGGTTCATTCATGCATGATTCATAGTACTAAGATAGCAGTATTTCAGCTGGATTGCATTAGTCATCAACTGGGTAATAAATGATTTTACAAAAAATGGTTATGAAGCATTGTAAACACTGACGTATAACATGACTAAAAGTTCAGTCAATAAAAAACATGAACAGAAAATTGCAAGAATATAAAAATGGGGATGGATTATAATGTATAAAAATTTAAAAGCTATTCAGATCACTGGATATATATATGTAATGATAAATAATATTTTAATAATGAATAACTATAACAACATGTGAAAATTGTACAAACGTATTTAAATAATAATTGAACTGCCCTCTAGCTGCAAAGTTCGATAGCATTTTACAATAAGAGAGTGACTGTCTTTTAGATCTTTTCTGGATGGCTGTACATAAAAAGATCTAAAAGACAGTAAGAGGTGGTCGCTCTCTTACTGTAAAATGCTATCGAACTTTGCAGCTAGAGGGCAGTTCAATTATAATTTAAATACGTTTGTACAATTTTCACATTTTGTAATAGTTATATATAATTAACATTTAAATGTTATCTTAAATGTTGTATTAATGTTATATATATATTAAAATAAATATTTTATGATTCACATTTGAATCATCACGAGTTTTAAATGAGTTAAATTGAAAATAAATCTTGCATTTTCTTTAAGCTGTTCTAATTTTTATGAAGATTGTTCAAATATTGATTCTTTTTTATTTTCATAAACTAATTCGCCTGCTGTATCTATTATTTTAAACAAACAGGATAGTTTTATTACTTTTAAGTTACTCTTGTTATAAAGAGATGTAGTTGTTTGTTTTTTAAAAATCTTTAGAAATAGTTATCTATTCCCTTTTTAAAAGTTATCCTTTATATTTTAATACTTGATGAGTAAAGACTTTTTTTTTTGCATATGTCATAGCATCGTTCGGGAGGCGAACCCGCAACAACCGACTGCAACCAACGGCTTGCTTGCAAGGCGGCTGCGCTGACTTCTCGGCTAACAATGCTTGACTGTTTAAATAGATCTAAGACAATGTTTGCCTGTAGGACTTATGATGATAGCTTTTTAGTTGGACTTATGTAATGGACTACTTCTATCATCTAACATTAAATATTGAATATTTTTAGAAAAAATTTTGGACTTATGTAATGGACTACTTCTATCATCTAACATTAAATATTAAATATTTTTAGAAAAATTTTTAAACTTTATTTCAATTTTCCAATTACATTCAATTATCAGTAATAGTAAATTCAAGTTAATATATATACAACATTTCGAATGATATTATTCAAGAATCTAAATGTTCAGGTTCAATTCTCATGTTAGTATTCTTATAGATCAGGCCAGCAATATCTAAAGAAGAGAGGAGATTAATACCACTTGAAACGTTGTGTATATACCAATCTGTGTTTACTATTACTAAAAGTTGAATGTGTTTTTTTTTAAAAACCTTACATGATAGAAATTATCTAATATATATTTTATATTTTCCTATTTATTTGTTTCCTATTTTTGTTGTTATTCATATTTATAATGAGAAATATTGTAAAAAAAAAAAAAGCAAAACAAAGTGAGCCATATTTGATTTCAGAAGTTGTTAATATCAACAGTATAATACTCATTTGATTCACCCACCACTCTAATTAGATTGTAATGAAATTTACTATGTTGTTAATTTCATAATTTGGCTTAAGTGGAATAATTCAGTATATTTGCTGGTGTAATTAAATAAAAAACTTCAGATCAAGCTTCTTTTTCATTATCATTATTATATAGAAACTAGAGAGACACATCCTCCTTTCTGCTGTCTTTAGCGCCCAACTCTTTGGGCTCACTCCAATCAATCTCACCTTTCAGCGGATGAGAAAATATAAAAAAAAATACTAAATAGAAAATATGTTATTCAAACATAAAATATCTCCAATTTTAATTTAATACTATGCTTTTTTTCATGTAAACTTTTTTCATATGAGCATTTTTTTTTTTTAAAGTCAGAAAAGCAGGAGAATTATTATTTTTTCTTCTCTGATCACAGACAATGCATCTAATCTCTATTGTTTTATAATTAGATTCTCTTCTTCTGATTCTTATTGCTTTAATATTGGTTTGCTTTATTCAAAACGTAATTGCATGCTACATTTCACGTAGGGTTAAGTTAAATATATATTTCACCATATCGTCTGCTCTACCCTATTACATCCAGTTCTTGAAATTTTTATAAACTGGAAGTATATAATTAATTATACTGATTCATCTAAAATAATCATGACGATTTATTAATTAACCAGACTGCTACTAAAATAAATAAATAAAAAATACAAAAATCATAAATTGATAAAATTTAACCAATCAATTAATGAATGACTTCAAAGTTGGAAAAAATGATTTCTTATCTACCAATGCCCCATTTATTAAGAAGTGTGGGGGTAATAAAATAAAAGAAATTAGAAAATAAATAAATATATATACTGGAAATAATTAAGAGAACATATCCAAATAAATAAAGTTAGGTTTCAGTGAATCAATGCTAAAAATACCATTAAAATAAAGGTAATATTTAAATACAAATATATTTAATATTCAAAATAAGAGTCATAGATCACATGACCCAATTCTCTTAAGCTTGTAAGATATAAACAATGATCATCTACTTCTCTTTTGAGTTCTTTTTTTTTAAAATAGAAAACTTTAATCTGAAAATTTTAGATTTTCCACTCAATAGATAACTTTTAGATAAATGCTGGCTTTGGGTTGCTATTTTTAGATCTAGTGTCTGAACATCCCTAGTGCCTCTCTGAGGAGTGCCAAAGCATGAAACCATGATCAGAGGTTGGGGGAGGGGGTCCTGACAGAGATATTTTAAGTACTTTTTTTGGTTAAGCATTTATCACAAAGCTTGTTGAGCAATTGGCAATGCTCATTGTTTATATTTAATATACTTGGAGCTTAGATATAATAAAAGTAAATACTTATTTGAAAAATCATGTAACTACTAAAGTTGCCAAAAGAAGACTAAATAAATGTTTTTCCAAGAACATCATAACCAAAACTTGGCAATCATCAATCTATCTCAGTTGTGCTCTTTCATAGCTTAAACCTTTATTCCCATTAGCACTCCCCATCAGATTTCACTCCTGAAAATAAATATCTGAATTCTTTTTCAGTTTAGTCATCACGTATAACAAATATGAATTCCATACCAGTAAAATTAAACAATTGGTCGCGCATTACATTGCAATTTTTTCAAACTCGCCTAGGTAACAAATTTATTCTTTTGTAAAATATATTGATATTTATAAATTGTTTGTTATTAATAAAATTCTTTTAAATAAAAAAAAGTGGAGACTAAGTATGATGTTCCCCAACAAATGATTAAATTAAGATTTTTTAAAACTTTCTTTTCATGAGACTCAATCAGGAACTCTCTGCTCTTCCGTCTGCCAGTCTATGTGTTAAACTTACCAGGTTCTGAAATAAATGAATAAAAAATGTGTTGAAATAAATAAAATCATTAAATCACTTGAAAATATTTTTCACACATTAAATTAAGAAATATATAAATTAAATCTGCCTTAATATTTAAAATATTAAAATAATTAGAATTTTTTTTGCAAAACTGAATAATTTTAGGAGGATGGTATTCAGCGTAAATCTATTCATAATTAGCGGGATAAAATGAATTGGTGAGAAACACTAACAGTACATTGTCTAAACCAGACTAACAATATATTTATTAAAAATAAATTTATTTAATTGTCTTAATTCGATATACTATGTAAAATCTATTTTATGTTGCTCTTTCATCTCATTTTAATAGTAAGGAATTTGCAAAATTAATTCAAGAATTTACAATTTGATAAAAGAGTCATATCAATTTTGTTACATATGGACTTTAGACACTCATGTTTAATACATTTTTGCTTAAAAAGTAAATAGCTAAATTTGCTAAACCAATTTAAGGGAGAACTGGAACAGACAAATTAAATATATCAGCACATTGAATAAAATATCAATAATTTTAAAAAGATACGAGTCTTTTTGTTTTATATATAAATAAATGCTTCGAATTCTACTACAGAGAAATATGACAAATTCCTCCATTTTGACAATAGAATGACAATTTTTATTAATTCATTTCTATTTTCACCATGAATTTAAAATGGGGGTGAATTCTATTGATATGTAGTAAGAAGCCATTAAGTTTTTTTTTCAATATCATCAAATAGCAAATGTTATCAACACACATTAGCTAAATTAATGGTTTACTCAATGTGGAACCTAGAGTTTGCATTTCAAACTCTCCATACACAAATTAGCATAAACATTAGAAGTAAAAAAATCCTATTGGAGGACTAATAATATACTTATAATGCTGCCCATTGCAAATAAAAAAGATGTTGGTAAAACACTTTTTAGCCAATGATGCAATATATCTTGATAAATTACAATGATAAAAAACTATATTTGAAACCCCATCAATTAGCATATTAATAAAGAAAAAGGCAATAACAAAGTAATCAGAGTATCACATTACTTTTAAGTTATAAATAAGAGAATAAGATGAATGGAGTTTTTAATAAAGCATTTCGTTTATGAAATTATTAGGTGTATTTCATTTGGAGTGATCTTGTGCATTTAGGGTGCATGAAATTTTAATAAAGGATTTCATTAATCAAAATATTGGGTGTATTTGATTTGGAGTGTCTACCTTGCATACTTTCAATGAATCATAAAAATTAAAGTACATGGAAGACTTCTTTTGGTATAATCTTATTTTTTCATATTATCATTCATAGAAGATTTATTAATAAGAATCTCAGTCCTCCAATTCATGCACAACAGGCAGTCTACAAAATTGCATGTAGAGAACATAATTGACAGGCTGCATATTATGGAGAAACGAAAGCATCCGTTCAGGTTAGATTGTCCCAGCATACATATTCATATAATAGAGCCATGGCTGATTCATCCCACCCATCAATATTTGTACAGCATGCAATTGCTGTTGGTCATGCATGCAAGCCGGATGAACTTAAAATTATGTGTAGGGAACGAAGTGATCTGAAAAGAAAAATCAAGGAGGCATTTTTTATTATTTCAGACGAGCATGCATTGAATAAAAGAGAATCGTTTTATGCTTTATCAAAGAAGTGGCGTGCTGAAGCGATTTAACTCTCATATGCATATTAGCCTATATTATTTTATACATTTGCATATTAGTATACTGTTTTGGAAATTGTGTTGTCCTTGATAATGAAGGGTAAGCCTTCGAAAACGTTTGGATAATTTATAATTTGTTGATATTTATCTATATATCATATTTTGTCGTTTGAGATATATTTTGAATTAATGTGTATATTTATTTTAACGGATTTAAACTTTTTAAATTAAGTGATATATCTGATTGTTTTAACATAGGTTCAATCATTAAACTGGACCAAATTTTTGTGACTATGATAATATGATACAAGATGATAGTAGCCTTACCCTTATAGATAGGAAGCAATGAAATGATGTTTATTCTTTTGTGATAGTATTTATGTAGTGAAAATTTGGATAGAATATTGTAGATTTCAGCTTTAATGAGATTCTTCCATTTGTATTGTTAAGAGATGTTCCAACACTACAAACAATTTTCTCATAAGAAGTCAGTGATAGTGTTAGAATAAAATTACACCCTCTTTTTAGTATGGAAAATTCAACTTTAAAAAGTTTTTAATTTAATAAATTATAAGCACATTTTGAAGGAGGAATTACTGTAGATTGATTTTTAATAAAAGAATGTAATTTACATTTTTGCACATTAGTTAGCGTTAAGTTTCTAAGGTTAATAAAAAAATTCAAAATTTATCCACAATAAAGAATGAAGACCGGCACAAATAACATAATAATCCATCAATAATGCAGAGTTATCATCAACTTTTTTTATAAAGACAATTAACATAGTTCTTGTTTTTTTTTTCAAAATCCTATCAATGCTATAATTTTTTTCATGAAAATTAATTTTATAGTAATCTGGTAGACATTTTTGTCTCATCATGATAAATAAAAAGTTAAATCACAAATACATTTACTTTTCATAAACTACATCTTTTCAAATAATTTGGATTGCTTAAACACATTCTCCCTATGGAGGTTTAATATATATATACTTAAATATATATATATTGTCTACACTAAACTTAATGTAATGATAATATATATATATATATATATATATATATATATATATATATATATATATATATATATATATATATATATATATATATATATATATATATAATTAGAAAAATTATTGCCACAGGCAATATGTAATATACAAATAAGCAAATAAATAATAATTATGATGAGACAAAATAAGAATAAAATAAGTGTATTAATCTGCTAAGCGAAGCTTTTGACACGGAATTTTTTTATTAAAGCATGACTAAGGATGAGTTAGCAAAATGTATCAGCATTTCCACCTACATGCAGAGGTCTACCAGTATGCAAGATAAACAAGAAATTCAACAATAGACATGAATATGATAGGCCTTCTAACCCCAAACTTGAATTATTATTCCATTTATCGCCAACATACAGTCAAAATTAATATCATTTAACATCAACTTTAGATGCCCTTTATCCCTCAATATACTCATCAAGAATTCTGACGCAATCAATAACAATGACAAAGCACAGCTGGTATATGCCTTAGACTGCCTATCTTGCAATGGTATATATTATAGTGAAACTCGCACTAATTTGAAATCTAGATTATCTCAACCCATCAGACTTTATAATAGAGCTAAATCTAACACTTCATATAGCTCAGTATTCATTGACCATGAGAAGATTGCAGGCCACTCTTAAATCTATTGCAACTAAGATTGTTTGCCTTAAAAGCAATCACAGAAAACAGCAAGCCAAGGAAGCTTGGCACATAATCAATTCTGTCAAAGTGATAAATGTTAGAGCATTCCCCTCAATAAACATTGATTGTTCAATTTGACAACATAGGTGGAGCATCATTAATTTGCTCTTACAGCTATTATAATGCAAATCTATTAAAATCAATGCCCAATTTAATTACCTCCATATGCAGGTAGCAATGCCAATACATTTTTCTAACTCCCCCTCAATGATGCTCTGACAAAAACACAATGTATTGAAAGCCTGGCTTAGTAGATTAATAAATTTATTTATGCTTATTTTGTCTCACTGTAAATATTATTTACTTGCTTATATATATACTATAACGGTCCAAATTGAAGTGAATCTTACCATATCTGCACTACAAGGGCGCCATCTGGCATTTGAACCTAGAAAATTTATATAGTAGGCAGATACATAAGTTAAGAAAAAAAAATTGTATATATTTTATTCCGACCATTAGCCCAATGTCAGTAGTTCAGCAGAACAGCAGAGATTTATATTTTATAAATTCTTATCTAAGAATATTTCAATATTAAAAAAAGAATAAAATTAGCCACTGTCAGTAATTACCACACAAACATTTATTTATGCATATATATATATATATATAATTTAGCATTATTATTTTAGTATGTTTACTTTAGCATTTAACTATATTTTTAACTTTTATTTTGAAGTTCGCACAGATGAATTTAATAGTTTATTTAAGTGTCGAGTATGAATAAACTACATAGATTGCATTTGAAAAGAAAAATATTTTATCCCTGATTTAACCTTAGGCCAAAAGTTCGCAGTCAAAACCAATGCCAATCTATCTGATATATCAATGTATTCAATGTAGCATGAATACGACAGCACCAAAATGACATACTGTCAGGAATGTACATCTGAACAGCATGGTTAATAGATGACATTGACTCTCGACCAAATAGGAATGCTACATCTATCGACAAGAAGAACAATAAACAAAAAACTCCATAGGAAAAGACTGCATTCTCTGTCTTAGTACTATCCCTTCCACAGGCAAAAAAAGGGGGTGTGTGGCATATAAATCGATCCTGCAAGTAGCAAATCTTATACTACATCTACAAATTACACCAATGTATCCAATCCATTGACACAATTTAACTACGAAACAAATAACCTAAGATTACCCTCCCTTAACCTTTTAACCACTAATTAAATGATTGGTAGTATGAGATAAAAATCAAATCTTTTAATTGGCCAACTCACAAACTGAAGACAAAGCCTATTGTTAAAACATATTCGCCTATAATATTAAATTCAACTCAGATACATTTATAAAAAGTATATTATTAATTTTTTCAGGTTATGAAGAGATCGAAAGTTCTTTCAAAAATAAATTGCTATTTATTTATTCTAAAATATTCAATATCGGCAACATAAAAGCTATAATATAAACAAAAAGATCGACTTTTACGTTATAGAAAAGTAAATATTTCTTTTTACTACATCTTCAATATTTTTACTAAAATCTTCAATATTTTTCGAAAATAATTTTGTTTTTTTATTATTCTCTCTAAAAATAATTTTTAATTTCCATAAATATAATTTTATAATAATTTAAATCGTATTCGAAATGAAAATCTCAGCGTTTTTCTTTATTTTCTTTGATCAGGCAGTTTCTTTGTTCTTTCCAGCCAATCAGAATGTCTTTTTCGGCTGAGAGCATGCTAAGAACCAATCACAAATAATGTTCCTTCTTTGTTTAGGTTTAAATGCGTTTTTTTTTATTTTTTACTTGTAAAATAAATCGGAAGATGGCACCATCTTACAGAACTTTTAAAAACGAATTCAATACGTGTTTAACGAATATTTTCGTATAAAAACTGGCTGAGTTAGAGTGATGTCAGATGTCAACGAGGAGCCTCGTCAGAGGCGGGAAAAGGGTTAAACTAACATATATAATTTTACAAGTCTATGCAGACATTCACACCCAACTTAAGTTTAGTTTAACAAAAAACAAAAATCATAAAACTTAAAAAAACAAAAAAAATAAATGGAAATGATTTTAAATAAAAAAAAACAAAACATCAAATAACATTATTAATATTAATTTACGTTGGTCAGATAGGATTCTATTTGTATTATTTACTGAAAGGTTTAGAATTTAGAGTTCTTATTGTTTTCAAATTAATATTCATTAGAGTTTATAAAGTTCTTACGGTTTAAAAATGTTCATTAGTTATATAGTTCTTACTGTTTTAGAAAAGTTCATCCGTTATAGTTGCTTGCCGTTTGGAATCCAGCGTTAAATCCCCCAATGATCCTGTGGTCCTCAATATAAAAAAAACAATGTTTCATTCCTTTTTTTTTTATAACAACTGAAGGAATTGAAACTGTATCTTTCAATCCCTTCACCTCCAATTCTCCGATTTGACATATTTCAGTCTTCTCTTAAATTTTCTTTACTCACTAAAAATTTATTTCCAAACTTTTTCTTTTATATGTAACTTTTGGATCCAGTGGACATTACATCATCGATGATGATGATCCTTCCGTTGAGGTCTGATTCCCCTATGGATTTCTTTCATTTTCCATTCTGTTCCTATTGTTTTTCCTCTCCTATCTGATCTTTGCTTATGCATTTTGAAATGCCCAAGGTCTGGTTTACTTTTACTAATTAAAATAATCATTTCCATTTTATACAATAGAATTAATTAAATTATTTTGCAAACTTAAAGATATATTTTTATCTCTATATCTTTTTAAGTTTTTGCTTTTAAAATACTTTTTCTCTTTTTAATAAAGTTTTATTTTAATAATTTTTTTCATCTGTGCGATTTTATATATATATGAGTTTAAGATAGAATTAATTTTCAATTTTTATGTCTTAAAAAAAAAGAAGTTTTTAAATGCAAACTTTTCAATGTCTCAATTTTAAAAAAAAATAATGTAATGGCGTATGTGCCCGTTACAATATATATTGTACCGGGTCGAACCGCTGAAACCACCTACTTATACGTATATATAAGTTTTGGCCGGTTTCAAACTCCTTCACAATACATTTATAATATTATAAAGGTTAGGTGAACGAACCGGCACGTTCGAGCAAAATGGGAGATCTTATTAATAGCTTTAACTATCAACAATGGCCCATCTCGGCTGCTAGATTCAAACCCCTACCATCCAAATACTTTATTTGTTTCGGGGTAAACCCCGGGGCGCCAGCTAGTCTGAAGACTAACATATTCGGGTAGTAGGCTCATAATCCAGCGCTCGAAACAATTCCCTTAACCAGCCCAGTATAATTTTAATCAATGATATTTATTGTTAATAAGAGATTGATAAAAAGAATTGACCGACAGATCAAGTTTAATTTTAAAAATAATTTATTTCAATCAACATCAATTAAGTTTAAATATAATTTACTAACCAACATAAACGCATTCTAAACATTTTATAAATCCAAATTTCACACACGCACATTTTTTTTCTTTTTTTTTTAAATTAACATATGATAGGATATTTCATGAACAAAGCAACATAATCTTAGACATTTAAATTAACTCTCATTCGCAAAAATAATAATAAAGCATTAATAACATTTGAAACTCACGCACACACATCAATAGTTCCTTTTATGTATGATAGAGTTCATATAATGTTAAGCTTCAATATTTACGGATTACAGTGGTGACTACTACTTGTAAATAATAATAAAACAGATACCTAGGATTTTTTTTTTCTTGTCGGTGGCTACTTCTGCTGCTTCTAATGGATTGTATCTAACCGGTTAGATTTTGTTTATGGAAGAGAATTTATGGTAATCCGTTGGTTTCTTCTTGGAGACAGCTGCACGTTTTGACGGAGGGTTTCTGTGATGTTATCCAGACATTATTTCTCAGGCAGGTTTTGATGGTCTTATTGGACTAACAAGGCTGGAGCGCAAGCGTATATTTCCAAAAGCTTTTCAGCACTGCATTTCTGTAAACCGACACAGTAAAACTAGACTGAATTTCAAACTCCAACTGAATGTCTGATAAACGAAAAAAAGTCTATTTATACCTGCGACGTGTTTTTGTTTTAATATCCTCCGGCAATACGTGTTGTCGAAATTCCTTTAGATTAATTATTATGACAACGTGTTTTTCGATTGAATATTTTATTAGTAGTAGCTATTTTAAAATGTGTTGTTTTCATATCTTTAATTAGCAGTCCACCACTGTGTTTCTTTTGAAATACATTTCATTTCTTTATTCATTTTTCTTTTTTTTATATTATTCTTACATGCATACTTTTGTTTACATTCGCACGCACTAATATAATCTATTACAATAAACTGGAATGAAAAGAGATTTTTATATATTTTTTAAACTTTTAATTTATAATAATAATAATATTCTTTAACTTTTATGAAACTCTTAGTTTGTTTTTTTGTTTTTTTTTTATAGGAAAACTTTCTCTCCCCTCTTTAAAGTAATTAATTGTAACTTTAAAATTCCTTTTTCCGAAAGATTTTGATAATAATTTTTATACAAAATTATTTTATATACATGTGCCAATTTGGCATTGGCACAATATATATATCAAACGTTTATCTATTTGATGGTATTACTATTTTACTAAAATGTTAGATATTTATACATTTTAATATTCTACATATTGTTCTCATGAGCTAATAAAATATTAAATTGTATAAATATCTAACATTTTGGTAAAATAGTATTTGTCCTCAAATAGATAAAGGTTTGATATGTTTTTGTCACAAAGACATTGACACTCTGATAGGATCTTCTATCTCTAACATTTTTGATAATTTATGTTTGAAATACAAGTTCTAGATTCTACATAGCATAAATCATCACTCTGGCTCAGATACATATATGACATGTTTTTTTTTTGGACACATAAAAACCAAAAGCACAGTGTACATACCAATAACTTTCATCCCTAAGTTAAATTGTTTATGGATACGGAGGTGAATAAAAAAACTCCCTTTTCTTAACATTCTTATTTTTACAACAAACAATAATAACCTACCATTTTGTAATATACACAGAATTATTGCCGAAATAATAATTATCTCATCAGTATCCAGCTAAGATCTTTTTCACAACTAGATCATACTTTACTAGGACCTTATGTTTTTTAAATGATACTATTCTAAAAACAAGTCCCTATATATATATATATATATACGCTTGTTTGGAGGTCTTGGTAAAGCTCCATCTATTGATCATTAATACAAGCGATAGCAGGTTTTTACGTATATAAAACTTGTTTTTCTTTTTCATATATATATATATGACAATTTATTAATAAATAGTTTTGATTAAATTATTATAAGTAGGGCAATATATCAAATGAAAAACATCAAAAGATAAAAAAAATATTTCTATTAAGATATGCACTCCTTATAAATCACAAACAGAGGTGGATTTTTACTAAGATGCTTAAGTACATTTTGTATTGAATAAACAATTATTGATATTCTGAGAAAATCTAAGGACATGATCTCTCTTCAAGATCAAGGAATCTATGAGATTCTTTATGGAAAATACCAAGTGACATATATAAAACTGAGTAAGCATTATATTAGTGTAGGAAAAGATGAGCATGTTAATGCAATAAAACATTATTCATCATCATCAGTATTTGCTCTTTATCTCTTAGCTATTGGGCATCTATAAATTTCTTAAAATTATAGTCTTATCTAAATGTACCATTTATTATCATAGTATATTTAGATAAGACATTAAAATCTATATTAACAAACATAATAAAATAACTAAATTACTAACTACATGGAAGAGCTTTTGTGAAGAAATTAATAAAAATCTTCAATTGGATTTATTGCAGTGGACCATGAATTATGCTGTAATTAAGTAGACAATTTCATTTAAATGCTCTCTAAATGAAAATGTAAACAGAGAATAAAAATGTAAACAAACAAACAAAAAACCCATTAAAGTTTACAAAGTTTATGACATTAAGCAACTATTTGAACCTTTTCTGAGTATCATGTGCAAGGTCAATCAGAGGGAGGGACTGGAGAGGCAGCTTCCCTTGGCCTTAGGGGCCTCAACTTGGCAACTCAATATGTTAAACAAAAATATAGGAAAAGGCAAAGCAATAACACAGTTTGTAGAATAGTCTTAATTTTATAGTTAAATCCCCCAAAAAATAATAAAAAAAACTTTTTCAAGCAGGTATACTATGAGTTGAAGATGTACGCTAGCTTAGGGTAAGGTGCCAATTTGATGATTCTGTGATGAAAATGACTGCAGTGCTCAGCAACTGGCAGAACTAATAGTCTCAGTCCCTTGTCAGTCAGTTTTGTGCTAACAGTGTTTTACAATACTAACAGTGCTCGAGTGAATCTAGCCTATCCAAGTGCTATCTGGATCTTATCTGCTTGCTCATTTCTGTGACTCATAACTAAATGCTCCTTGAATCCTGTTTTTGGCCCTGTAAGTAAATAAAGTTTAAAATTTTTTGCATATTTAACATTTATTGGTAAATGATGAAAATAGTTCAACATATTATGATATCTAATATACTATCATCACTAACCTTCAGTCAGATTTAGAAAAAAATTTAAAAAAAAAAAGGTTGTGTAATTTATTATACATACCTTAAATTTCAATTTGTTTCTTTTTCTTTTTTATCAATTTTGTTTTCGATAACTTAAATTATCAAGTGATTTTTCCCATTATATTGGTTAAAAATATTTTCTATATCAAAAAATATTCAAAATGTTATTTGTTGTAAAATATGTATATTTATAAAAAAACTCTTACCTAATAATGAAAGTTTTAATTTTTTTTTCAGAATTTTATTGAAACGCTAAATTTGTAGTATTTGGGTTTTTTTTTTAAAAAAAGCTTTTTTCTTCAAATAAAAAAAATAAAACAGGCAAAAAATAAAATGATTTTTAAAAAAAATACAAATAATTATTGTTTTACAATGGAGTATTGCAAATCACATAACAAAAATAAACAATTATAAATTAGTCCAATATTAATCCTCCCACCCATTACAAATAAACAAATTATTATTATTATTAAATTTTCTTCATTGTTTTGATTGTTGAACTTTTATAATAAAGATTTTTGAATGCTCCCCATTTTAAGCTGGATGTTTAAAATTATACTAATGTTCTTGTTAGAAAATATGGTCATTAGTTTAATATTTTCTTTTCTTTTCTTTTTTATTCACTCTTATTTTTAATTTTTTCTTTTTAATTTTAATTTAATTTTGCTTGTTTTTTTTAAAATTTTAATTGTATAATTTATGTAATTGCTGTGCAATTTATAATTGATATATAAAACTGTCAAATTGTTTATTAAATAAATAAATTAATATATATATATCATTTGTAGTGGGAAAGTTTTGAATTCAATATACTACGTCACAGCATCTAAAATAAATTATTCATTCTCTTTCTCTTGTAATTTTTTAAATAAAATTTTGAAAACATCATATATCTTAATAAGATCTTATTAAAGTTTATAATAGAACTCTAAGATCAAAATCATAGAAAAAAATATTTTAAGAATAAGCAGTAACAAATTATAGCATATTATAACCAACAATGGTTAATTAATTAGTTGTAGTATTTGTCCCCTGACTACTACTTGAATTCTGACAAAGAATTTAAATATTAATATAAACACTAAAATTACCTAATATAGAAAAAATAAGATAAGCTACTTTCAAAGTAAAGTCATCTCATTATGTGGGATTAGGTTTTATATACCTCAATTATTGATCTTTTTTCCCAACAGAAACAAATTATTTTTCTGCTAAATAGTGTCAATATTTTAATTAAAATATGAAAAATTATAATCTATTTTAGTACTGGTTATTAGACTCAACAGATCTATATATAACACTTGATTTAACTTCAAGGTAAAAAATATGAATAATGTCAAGTATTGGTAGTCGAGAGGTCAGCACAGCTGCTTTACATGCAGTTGCCCCGGGTTAGCGGTTTCGCTTCCTGGCCTATGCTATGACACATGAGGAAAAAAATAATAATTTTATTTGAATATCATAAAGTTTTTATTATCATTAATAATTTAATGTTAGAAAAAGTCTAATGTAATTAAAATTTTTATTAAAGTGTATTCTTTTTAACAGGTATTCAGAACTCAAACCGTAAAGGGTTAAAAAAAAGAGAGAGATTGGGAAAATTATGCTTATATAAAACGAAAATGGTATATTATTTTTATAAGTTTGTTTGACTTTTATTACTTTTAAAAAAGTATACCTTTAATGTTAAAGAAACTAATTTGGAGATTAATTTAATGCAGATTTAAAAAGCAAAACAGACTTAAAATGAGTAAAATAAAATCATCTATAAAAGATAAATACATTTAGTTTTTAATGTTTCATCATACAGTTCTCTTTATCAATATTTGATTTATCAATTGTGGAATATTTAGTCTTTTTTCCTTCTTCTCTGTCATCTAATAATTTAATTTATCCTTGATATATTTTTCTTTTTCTAAACTACATTATGGAAATTGTTTTATTTCAAGATTAAGACATCATACATATTAAAGAACTATGCTGTGTGGCTTGTTAAAAACCTACACTTAATGCGAGATGCGGGCAGCCTATGAGAATAACCATTAAGAATTGAGTTGTTATTTTAAACTTATTTACCTGCTTTTAAGATGATTGAGTTTAATATTGCTTTCAATTTTTTAATTTTATTTTTATCTTTTAATTTTATTTTTATCTAAAATTGAAAAAGAAAATACATTAAAAACTTTTATTATTATATTTGTTAAGTGGTTATTTATTTATCTGAAAAATATTAAATTTTTAAATAACATATCAAGTCCCATATATATATATTCATGTATGTAATCACAGAAAAAAAAAAAAGGGGGGGGGGGCAGTAGATTTTTTCAAATAGATAAAATAATTAAATAATTTTCAATGTAATGTTATTGGTCATATATGATGAGTGACCAAAAAGAAATTTTAATATTTATATTTATAATATCGTTCTAAAATTGAGATTCCATAGTAAAGTATTAGTAATTGGATCATTGATGATGACTGTGTAATATTATGTGATCGTATTACTTCATTGCCTAATTATTTTAGCAGAATTTCAGACAGAGAACTTAATATACCTATATAGCACAGATAATATGTAATAAAACATTCTACCAGAGTATGTAGACAACTACCAACTATTACTGTAATAATTCTTAGGTTGCAAAACAATATTTGTTACTTTGCTGAGTCACTCATTCCATACTGTGTCTTTTTCGATACTGTGTATCTTTGTGAAAGCATGAATATAAAACAATATTTCTTATTTTGTTGAGCCAGGCTTTTGATGTAGCATATCTTTGTCAACTTTGGCTCAGCAAAGTAACAAATATTGTTTTGTGTCAAAGATTTATTATTAATAGTTGATAATTGCCTACATACTCCAATAGAATATATTTTATTATATATATGCAAATTTGTCTTCATAATGTAAACTCTTTAAATCTTAAAATAATAAACAATGAATGATATAATATTTGAATAATGTATTGACTGATTTAGCTTTTTGTTTATATTCGAATAACATCACTTTCAAAAGTAAGTTTAAATTTTTATCTAAGAAAATAATGTTTGCTATTTCTATATAGAAACAGAAAAATACAGTTGAACGGTATTATAGCTTATCTAATAAAGAAAGGTAAGCTTTTTTTATAGAGAAGAAAATATAATGAAAATCATGCACAAACACCCATGTTTATGCTATTAAGCAAATCAAATTTAGTTTATCTTTAAGGAATTTATTGCATTATTATTACGTTGGTTTCTTGAGGATGGGCGCATTCAATTTGCTCCACAATTAATGTGTATTAGTCTCTTGAATCTAGGTCAACTTGAATGCATGCTGTGTTTTAAATTGGTGGCATGTCTTATTTCTCTTTGTAGTGACTTCTTTTATTGGTCCATGAGAATGGGATTTGTGATAGACTTCTTAGGCAGTTGTGGAATGTGGAATAAATTCCACCTATCCTTGTATCTAGCCTTTGCAGCAAGCATTTCATCTTTTTTTTAAATTTTTAATAGCTTTTGATTGAAGTATGAGTCTTCATTTAGGTGCAGTATTGTAAATGTCTTCATACATCTTACTGCCCATATTGCATATGTTATATAGATGGACAGTCTGGTTACTGCTATAGGTTGGGATATTAAACAATGTTTTAGAGAAATGATAATAGGCTATTTTAGAGTTTTCAAATATTATATTTCTTATATTATCTAATCCTGTGCAAGTGAGTATTATATGATTAAATGATTCTTCTTGTCTTTGACAGTTGTTACATATTTGATCAATTTTAGTAATCTGTGAATTCCCATAGTAGTGAGTGTAATGTGTTGATGCAGACTCTGTGTACTAATTACAAAAAGAAAACAAAGCAAACTTTTATTAATTAACTATCAATTATGTTTTATAAAAAAGAAAATAAAGTGGATTTGAAACAAACCAGATAGATTAAATTTAACATCACATGATCACTATCTTATACTAGCACATAATTGTTTATAAACAAATCAAAACTCTCCATACAGTATTGCCACAGTGCCAACCAGAATTATCAATGAATGCCAGAAGGCTTGTGCATAAAATCCCTATCTAATGCCTCCTCATCCAATATCCCCAGACTAGTTTCTAGCTTGGGGCCATCGTCAGTGAGAAGCTTTGGATCTGAGAGCACTTCACCTAGATCTTAGGATCTAATGGAACCTTCCAGCACCCACCTTTTATCTCTACTTAACTACAAAACTATGAGAATGAAATTGAAAACACAAAATTATTTTCAATCTAAGCTCAATAGCTTAAATAGTCATATGGGTCTGAACTCAGTTCAGCACCCATACATTTTGGTGTCTTTGGCTCTTTAAAAACCATAGCCACCACTGTCCTATTAGGCAGGATTGGTGTTAAACCATTAAGCATCACATGATCACTATCTTATACTAGCACTTAATTGTTTATAAACAAATCAAAACTCTCCATGCAGTATTGCCACCTTGTGCCAACTAGAGTAATCAATGAATGCCGGAAGGCTTGTGCATAAAATCCCTATGTAATGCCTACTCATCCAATATCCCCAGACTAATTTCTGGCTTGTGGCCATCGTCAGTGAAGAGCTTTGGATCTGAGAGCACTGCACCTAGATATCAGAATCCAATTGATTACTCTGTTTGGCACAAGGTGGCAATACTGTATGGAGAGTTTTGATTTGTTTATAAAAAATTATGTGCTAGTATAATATAGTTATCATGTGATGCTTAATGGTTTAACACCAATCCTGCCTAATAGGATAGTGGTGGCTATGGTTGTTAAAGAGCCAAAAACACCAAAATGTATGGGTGCTGAACTGAGTTCAGACCGATATGAATATGTAAGCTATTGAGCTTATATTGAAAATATTTTTGTGTTTCCAAATTTCATTCTTATAGTTATGTAGTTAAGTAGAGATAAAAGGTGAGTGCTGGAGGGTTGCATTAGATCCTAAGATCAAGGTGCAGTGCTCTCAGATCCAAAGCTCCTCACTGACAATGGCCACAAGGCAGAAATTAGTCTGGGGATCTTGGATGAGTAGGCATTAAATAGAGATTTTATGCACAAGCCTTCTGGCATTAATTGATTACTCTGGTTGGCACAAGGTGGCAATACTGTATGGAGAGTTTTGATTTGTTTATAAACGATTATGTGCTAGTGTAAGATAGTGATCATGTGATGCTTAATGTTTTAAAACCAATCCTGCCTAATAGGATACTGGTGGCTATGGTTGTTAAAGAGTCAAAGACACCAAAATGTATGGCTGCTGAACTGAGTTCAGACCCATATGACTATATAAGCTATTGAGCTTAGATTGAAAATATTTTTGTGTTTTCAATTTCATTCTCATAGTTTTGTTATTAAGTAGAGATAAAAGGTAGGTGCTGGAGAGATGCATTAGATCCTAAGATCTAGGCGCAGTGCTCTCAGATCCAAAGCTCCTCACTGACGATGGCCACAAGCCAGAACCTAGTCTGGGGATATTGGATGAGTAGGCATTAGATAGGGATTTTATGCACAAGCCTTATGGAATTCATTGATTATTCTGGTTAGAACAAGGTGGCAATACTGTATGGAGAGTTTTGATTTGTTTATAGATTAAATTTATTAACTAAACAAGAAAATTGACAAGTTTTAAAATATCATATATGAAATGTGGTTTATTTCAAAACAAATTCCGATTTTATGAATTTTTTTTTGTCACCCTTTTCTTTCCATTTTATTTTCTTAATTTATTATCATTGTTTATCAATAACTATGCTGTAGAAGAGAATTGACATAGATAAAGTGAGTTTTGGAGGTGGATTGCTGCAAGTATACTATGAACTTATAAAGTATGTTACTTTAATGATTAACCTAACCATTGCACCATCGAATTTTAATGAGAATATCTGGATACCCACACCAACATTTACCCAGACACATTTATATATAAAGACTCATGCTCAATACTAGCTTGGAATCACAATAACCTTAATATGTGTGATTATTATCAAGAGAAAATAGACATATATAAAAACAATCTATTTTACTTTAAATGATTTCACTGGTTCAACTTAAAATAATGATTAACAAATTTATTAATTAGAAATAATAGTAAAAAGGAAATGTCTGAAAAATACTTTACATACATATAAATCTTTCTGATTTTAATTTACATAGATTAACAATTCAAACAATTGCATTTACAAAGAGATATAAATAAATGGTTTACATAATGCTTACGTATAAGCACACAAACATGCATGCATGGTTAAATATAGAATATTCTAATAAAATTATTCTATTTCAATAATACGTAGTGCCTGAATTTAGAAATACATGTACATGTTAATATACATGCACACACTATCTAGCATTGAATATAAAAAAAATTCAACCATTAATAAGATAATATTACTCTATGTCAACAATATATAAATAATTAAATTTTAAACATGTACATAAATAAAAATAGATATTTCCAATTAATAATCTATCTGCTTCTCTGATCACTATGAAATGTTCCTTGTTTGTTTCTAAAGAATGCTAATGTTATTGCAAATGATAATGACAGTGATCTTCAGTATTGTTTTATAACATAGTATTTCCTAGAATAATATTTTATTTGTCAAGCATTGGTGGTCGAGAGGTCAGCGACAACTGCTTTACAAGTAGTTGTCCCAGGTTAGCGGGTTTGCTTCCCGGCTGATGCTGTGACACATGAGAAAAAAAATTATTTGAAAAAAATCAGAAGAGGTGAATATGTTATGGACAGTCAAGGGACAATTGGCTTGGGTCTAAGAGACACTGCATGGTTTGATATAGGAGAAAATGCTTTATGGGCATTTACTTCCTTCTGGTCAAGTTTTCTCACTACGATTTTGGTATAAACAAAATATGATTTTTTACTTATTTTTAAACACCAATTGGTTGATTATTGAAAACAAAAAAAATAAACATGCAAACATTTAATTTATTCATTTATCTTTTATTTTCAGAAATAAAAGTTAATAAACTTGACAGTAATATAATGAAAGAAAATGACTTCTATTATATCGTCTGCCAGAATCAACATTGTATTAAAATATTTCCAATATTATTATTAAAAAGAAGATATCAGATTTCAAAGCAGAACTCAATAGATATATCATAAAACTGCTTTTATTTATTTATATTTTTTTAAAAAAACTTGGAAAGTCAAGCGCTGTTAGCCGTGAGGTCATCGTGGCCGCCTTGCAAGCAAGTAGTTGGTTGCAGACGGTTGTGGGTTCGCGTCCCGGCCGGTGCTATGACATATGAAAAACTTGGAAAGTAAAAAATATTTCATTCACTTTCTGAAAGAGTGTTTACACTAATTTTGTTGATGATGTGTATAATACATTGTTTGATTTACAAGTCAGTTTTTAAATATTTAAAAATATTAAATATAATTTTTTAGGATATTATTCATTTATAAAATTAAATTTAAAAAAAATCAAGTTCAATTTATTGAGTTTTATTGTAAAATACAAAGATTTTATATAATAGTAAAGATGATGATTTCCAAAAACTCTCATCAAGCTGAACAAAAGAAAATGTGAATTGTTAATCAATTAAATCTTAATTTGATTTAAAATCACTTTTAATAATACCTTCTTTATTTAAAAATCTGGAGTTTCATCTGTCAAAAAAAAAAACATATTGATCAGTCCATTATAATTTTTTTTTTTTTTTTTTTTATATCCCACCACCGCCCGGGCCCCCCCCCCACCCCCCCCCACCCCCCACCTCTTTCGTGCATGGCAGCCGCGATACCCCCCGGCTAACAACGCAAGACACATTATAATTTTTCTAAATCTAAAACAAGAATTTTCCAAATAAGTTTTTTTTTTCTCTAGAGACAAACTTGATACTTTTGTTTTCTTCCAGAGCATTTTTATTAGCAGGATAATTTATTTAGTTGACTTCAAAGTTATTTATAATTAAAGCAAATCACTTAAATAAAGAAAAATAGTTTCATTAGCTGCAAAATTAATATTTTCTTTTTTTTTTTTTAAGAGGAAAAATATGAGATGAATTTGGTCTCATGACACACAACATAGTAGTATGTGTGCATTTAAAAGAAAAAGCAAAAATGAATAAGGACAAAGCCTGAAATAATAAGACAATGATTAAATAATAATTTTGATATTTAAAGTATTATAAATTATTTAAAATCAAATACAATAAAAAAGATTTCTGATTTTGACAAAATTGAACAATATTTACTACAACAAAGAAAAGAAAATATTTTATGGAAAACAAAGTATTTTTTACTTTATAATATACCTTGATTGCAATTAATCCTATGATTTGTTTTAATTGTGATATTAAGAAAATTTTAACTAATTGATTTTAATGAATTATGTTGAAAAACAGGATGGTGTAATTAAATTATTACTCAAGATGGAAAAAAAACTTAATTATCCTGTTTTTAGATTCTTTTGTATGTTTATAAATAGTGGGTTTAGATAAACTGATAATTGTTACATTATTGGATTGAAGAGAATGCAGAAAGGCAGCTACTAGTTACATGTTAGTCAAATTTAAACTCACATAGAAATGATCACTTTTGTGTAATTCATAGTCCATTTGCAGTTATTATACTGTTTGCCTGACTGAAGTCCATCAAATAA
Organism: Epiperipatus broadwayi; assembly: GCA_028023455.1. Taxonomy (NCBI): domain Eukaryota; kingdom Metazoa; phylum Onychophora; class Udeonychophora; order Euonychophora; family Peripatidae; genus Epiperipatus; species Epiperipatus broadwayi. The sequence continues at coordinate 152 of JAQFVV010013447.1, read as the reverse complement.
TCAAAGCTTAACCAAGTAGAAGACATCCAGCACTACTATATCAATATCCTGGACATTGACAATAAAGATGTGGCCAACTGCTGTATTATAGATATGATCATAACAAGCCAGTCTACTAGTCTTGTCACTTTATCATTGTTATATATATATAT